>CAVMBJ020000109.1:0-30326 GCA_963675895.2 Styela plicata
AGACGTTATCTTGGGGGGGGGGAGGACGAGAAATCCCAGTGCTATGAGCCATGCTTGACTGAACAACATTCATACTTGAATGTGAGTTAACTGGTTGCAAATGAGGACCCATACTCATAGCAGCAATTGGTGTCATTAGCTTTTGTGGAGTTGAAATCATAGAACTATTTTGCACCGGCCCCGCAGACCGACCAGAGGTAAAAAATGCAGCAGTGTTAACATTATTACTGGGTAAACAATCATGAAAAATATTAGCAGAGTAACTAAAATTATTCGATACTTGTGAAACATTTGGAACAGATTGTAGATTCAAATCTGGAACCATTACTAGCCTGTTGTGGTGGCAAATACAAAACATCCACAAAAGGGAATAGTATGCAAAACATTTAAAGATAAATTAGGTAACAAGTCATAATCGATACCTTGATTTTCCATATTGTGAGTTACCACAGGAGGAACTGAATTCGATCTTTGTGGTTACATAGTAGAAGTAAGATTTGCAAAGTCAAGTAAACTGATCTGTTTTGAAGTCACAATGTCGTCATCGCTGAAAAGTGATTTTGATGCTGCCGAATCTCTGTCACTTGCCATTTTGTAAAGAAGTTTAGCTCGTTGTTCCTTGAAATTAGCTTTCATCTCAGCCAGCTGTCTTTTCTTTTCCACAGCACGTACCGCCAATTTTCTTTCCTTCTCAGCAGCATGTGCCGCCGATTGTCTTTCCATTTCAGCAGCATGTGCCGCCAATTGTCTTTCCTCTCGGCAACATGTGCCGCCAATTGTCTTTCCCTCTCGGCAGCATGGGCCGCCAATTGTCTTTCCTTCTCGGCAGCATGAGCCAATTGTCTTTCCTTCTCAGCAACATGTGCCGCCGATTGTCTTTCCTTTTTAGCAGCACTTCGATAGCTCAGCTTTATGAGCCGTCAGCTCAGCCTCATGAGCGGCTAATTGTTTTTCTTGTAATGCCTCAAGTCTAAGCAATTTTGACTTCTCCAACATTCTGCTAGATGCATTGATGATTTTGAGGAGCGAGACTTCGATGAACGATGTTTTGAAGAACAAGATTTTGTATGAACGGGATTTAGATTTTTGTGAAGCAGAGTGTGTTTTAGGCTGGGTGGCACAACTGCCCACAAATTCTCTATAAAGCACTGTACTTGATTTCAGGTTATCTTCAACTTGAATACAATGTAGTTTAGCTGTGTGTGAATCAGGACCATTGAGTAAAATATAAGTGTCCAAACAAGTTTTCCAGTCATGTAAATGATCACATATTTTCTGATATTGTGAAACTACTTTCGATTGATTATCTTCAACCAGCATGAGCGTTGTAAAATCATTGTGTAAAATTGTATAAGCTTGCGCATAACGCGAGTTGTCAATTGCTGCATTTCGATCAAAGTCATTTGT
The DNA here is from genome assembly GCA_963675895.2 of Styela plicata. Taxonomy (NCBI): domain Eukaryota; kingdom Metazoa; phylum Chordata; class Ascidiacea; order Stolidobranchia; family Styelidae; genus Styela; species Styela plicata. The sequence continues at coordinate 1,408 of CAVMBJ020000109.1, forward strand.
TGGTAACTGCACTGAAGTTTCGGAACAAATCGTACGATCATCTGATTCAATTATATCATGTGAAAAGTTCGAAGTCGAAGTGTTGAAGTAAAACGGCAAACTGTATTCCAAGATTGAATATTAGTTTTATAAAATGTGGAGTAAGAGTTCAAATTTCTCTTCAAATGAACCCGCAACGTGACTGTTTTTTGGAGTTTTATGCGCAATTCCCTAGCCTCCAGCATTTGCCCAACCAAACTCCAAAGTAAAGATGCAACGAGATCCAATGAAACTGAAACTGTATTCAATGATCTCACCAAACAAGTAGTAAATGTTGATCAGCGTGAAATCTTCGGAAATTAACGATAAAACTAATATATGATGACACAGCCACTGTAATACATTATAAATATTCTACAGTTAACTATTGCAATACAAATTAGCAGTAAAAATAATCCTAACTATCAAGAATATCACTAACTTATCACAACGCAACTTAACCAGAACACTATAATACGATACTTCCAAAACTAAACTCAATTACCAGACTGTAATAATAAAAGCCCTAACACAGTCGTAAAACACAAAATGCCTACAAAGCGAAAATCCTTATCGCGCAACACGGGGAAAATACAAAACGCTTTCTGTGACGCAACAAGTTCATATAAACATGTTTGGGCATGATTTCGTCAGGATAAAAGAGAGAGTTATCACTCGGCGCATAATATAAAGAAACACTAAATTAGAGTTCACTAAAGTAGGACGGCGAGTTTATATCTAACACCTTATCTTGAGAAATAGCTTATATCGATAGACTATCCTTGAGTAGCCCATCTTAATGTCACCCTGCCAGCTCAATTTTGCTATTTGTCTTGAAATGGCAGTATAATTGATTGGTCAGATTCATATGTTATTATGCAACCCTTCCTTAGTTGTTTTAGTATCACGAAACAACGCCAATGATTTCTTTTAAAGGGGGAAAAAGGAATGCGCCAGTGTTTTGTTTTGTTAATTCTGGCAACGTTTGTTGTGTTGTTTATGACACAGTTAATTGTGACGTGTCCATCGCAACATGTGATTGTTGTCGATTGTTTAATAAACGTCAGTCTGGACTGGACCTCGAAGAGGTTGTTTGTGGTTCTGTTGTCTGATTAGGAATGGGGAGTCTTGGCTATTTACTGGCGCACTTTACTTGAGGCGAAAGAATGTAACTCATCTTGCCGGGTTTTATAGTGTTAAGTCAAAGAGCGTCAAATGTCCTGGATAAGATGCGAGCTTTAAGCATAGCGTGTGCCATTAAACACTTTCCCCCCTACATTATTCAATCGGATTCCCGTACACATGTCCTGACTTACAGCAAACCTTATGTGCAGGCATTCGATAGACTGTGCCGCGGTGAGTTTTCCGCCAGCCCCTCGTATGTCAACTTTTCTTACTATTTCCAGCCAATACCAAGTATCTTTAGAGCATTTGGCTGGAGCTAAAACTCTGCCCTCTGATTTTGCCAGCCGCAATGCCCCTGACTGCGCGGATGACAAGTGTGCAGTTTTTTTTTTGTTAATCATTTAAAATTTATTCCAGTTCTACGTGACATTTCCGTTCATTATGTGATTGCTCATAGTAACATGCCTTTTACCACCAGGTCTGCTTGGCGTGTGATTCAAAAAGACTGTTCTGATATGAGGAGAGTTCATGCTCACCTACGATATGGCACAAGACCTACCAAAAAATGAGATATATAATTGATGTCAAAAAATATCTCAAGTATGCCTCTATTTCTAATGATGGTTTACTTGTTTACCCTAGTAAGCGTCCTTTTTGCTCACGCCAAGATCGCATTATTGTTCCACGTACCGTTCTCGATTGTAATTTAACTGCTTTACACTTGCAATTCAGCCTCTGCCTTCCAGTTAGCTTCTGTTTTTAATCGTCATTTTTTTGCTCTCGATTATGATGCCATGATAAGAAATGTTTCTAATTTATGCCACCAATGTGTCTCTATTAGGAAATTCATTTCTCGCCACATACCCCAACCAACAAGTGACCCGTCCCCATGTAATGAAAGAGAGGTTGCCGCTGATGTTATTAAACAAAGGTGTTTTATGTGTGCGGTATAATTTATTGTATTCACTGTGGCTCCGTGTTCTTTACGTTCCACTGACCCCGCTGTTCACCATACAACTTTAAATTTCTTTTTTCGGGCTACCATATATCATTTTTTATAAGACGTCTTGTCTAATTTCGTTTACGCTAAGAATACCATATGACCCAAACAAACGACAATATACCTCGAAACAACCATTCAATGCAAACTAATAATTCAATAAACATAGAACAATAACCAATATCACACGCTCCGCTTTTTGTTGCGGAGTTTAAATTTATTTCGGTGATTTCGCGATATCTTTATCCTTCTTAGACAGTTTTAATAAATTTCACCTATAGATCGGATGAATTTTTTGTACTCTGTATTGATTAATGAAAAATCTGTCGGATGTTAACATTCAATTCATTAGAATTTGATTGTTTGTGCCCATGCAACACATAAAACAATCTTGCTTATTGAAATGGAAATCTAAATCATTTGTTATGAAAAATATATTTTGGTTGTGTTGTTCCTATAAATGTTTTGCAATAAAAAAAAGTCAAATCGTTTAAAAAAGATTAATTCCAATAAACTTGAATTGATCTTAGGTTGGGTTTCGAATGTAGAAAATACACAATAGAAAAACACTTTTGCCAATCAAAATTCACTGACAAGTTTAAATGTAATTGCCAGTACTGATGTTGTTTAATTGCAGGCACAAATAGGTTTTCAACAAGTACTTTATAAATGTCTCCGCATATATTTTTAGTCAAAGTGTTTGATAAATTCGAATGAATATCTTAGTTAAAAAAAATGTATGAAACCCATAACCTTGTTCAATAATACGCATCCAACTATCTCTCTACATGAAAAACAATCAGTCACATTATGGTAACTGCGATAAACAATTTCTTTATACTCAATACTGTTACGAATACTGGAATTAGTCCCTTGTAATGCGGTTCCGAAAAATATTACTTATTTACTAAAATTGTTAACTCATATTTCATTCGACAGTGTTTACAAATTGATGGTTACCAATTTGTTATGGTCGTGATTATTCTGTCAAGTGTACAAGTTTTTTGTTTATATGAGTTTTGCTTGGCGCACGCCGGGCGTCTCTTAGTTTAAGTAAACAATATAGCTGGCAAATCTCTGTTTTACAAGTTGTGCCTTCTGTGTGTCAAAGGGCAGTGTCAGTACTGGGAATATATTCACTTGCTGCATTATAAGTTGCGTTTCAGGGCTTCACGGTTTTCGGACTATATACGTCGTAACAATACCATAATAGTTGAAAATACGAACTCCTAAGCACTAGATGATGCAACTCAGGTATTCCATTATCACTCCGGCTTTCATTTAAAAACGGCATTTCAAGGTACCAAGTAAAGTTTTTATTAATTTTTTTTAATAAATTATCTATTTTGCTTTCGTGTAGGTAGGGTTGCCCAATCTCCCAGTGCAAGAATTATCGTAAGAGTCATACTGCGGTACCCACCCTCCAGTATTGGTATCCAGAACCTTCAAAACGGGATGCAAAATTTGAAAAAAAAAATTTCAGGCCAGAAAAGATTTGGTAACCTCATGTCATCAGGGATGCGGATATGTCAAAACTCATGAATATCCCTATGTCACCGGGGATGCGGCTTTGTCACAACTCATGAGTATTCCCATGTCAACGGGGGTGCGGATTTGTAACACCGCATGAGCATTCCTACATCATCGGGGATGCGGATTTGTCACAACTCATGAGTATTCCCGCGTCACCGGGGGTGCGGATTTTTCACAATTCATGAGTATTTCTATGTCACCGGACATGCGGATTTGTAACAACTCATGAGTATTCCTACCTAACTGGGATCCGGATTTGTCATAACTCAAGAGTATTCCCATGTCACCTGGGATGCGGATTTATCACAATTCATGAGTATTTCTATGTCCCCGGGGGATGCGGATTTGTCACAACTTATGAGTATTCCTTTGTCACAGGGGATGCGGATTTGACACGATTCGTAAGTATTGCATGTCGTTGAGGATGCCGATTTGTCATTAGGGATGTACCGATACCGCTTTTTTGCCGATACCGATGTTGTAAAATGTGACGATACCAATTCCACCGATACTAACATTACCGATATCTCCCGGTACCAATACCCATCGCAAATGCCTTTAAATACGCTCAAAGTACATCCTCAAAATTAAAATGTTTCAAAAATATTTCATTAAGATTATAAGATTATCTGTAAAAGAACTAAAATCAAAGGAACACACTCATAGTAGATGTAATGTACTCGAAGTAACGAAATAAGAAATTGCAGTACGAAGAATATTGGAGAACTTCATACAAACGGAAATATTCAAAAACAACATAAAAAATTAGTATATATTTGATTCTTTTTTATAAAAGTATAAATGAGGTATGAATGCGAAATTTTGGAGACAATATTCAGAAGGATAAATTGGCCAAATTAATTACAACCTTGAATCGTGGAATAGTATCCCCAAGCGTGGTATGACCTTTTTAGTAGTCAAAATTAAAGACCCGAAGGTAGTAGAAAAGGAACTTTAGTTTAACAATCCATAGCAAGTTTACCAATCCATCCCAAAGTAAGCTGCTGATTTACTTAATTACATAAGGTTTGATTTGTCGAGGAGTGTGCTGAACCGACTGATGCTTGCTTTTGTAGCAGCTTATTGTCATTCAAGTGACTGTTAGTTGAATCTTTTAGTAACTGATTTAGGCTTCGGTTAGAAAGAATTCCCCAAAAATTCCAGACATTCAAAAGTATCGGTGGTACGGGTGTTTTGCAGCAGACACCGATACTTATACTCTCAAAATAGCGGATACTCGCCGATACCGATACATCGGTACATCCCTAGTTGGAACTGATGACTGAAACTTGAAAAATCATTTTAGGAAACACAACATTAGCATCTATAAGTCTATTGGTTTGGTTGAACATGATTAACATCGACCTATTTTTATCTGTTCACCTAACGATATTCGCATTAATTAAAAATACTTATCAAATTTCAGTTTCTGTTTTTTTTTAATATTGAATTTTGCAAACCGTCCATTTTTCTATAATAATAGTGTTGTAAAGCACAAATAATAGAATTTAGTTAAATATGCCTTTAAAATTTGCAAAATAACATTTAAATATAGCGAAATCTGCCACATCATCTTAAATGCCAATGATGACGTAATAATATTAATTAATTTTTTTGGATAATATTGGGCCACTATGATCTGGGACATTTTTGGTTTTAAAGTTTAACGTTGCCAATCATTTTGAGTATCGTCAGCATCGGTATCGATTCATTTTGAGGAAGCTGTATTGACCGGTATCGGAAATTTGTACTTTCGACGGTATCGGTAATTTAGAGTATCGACATCGGCTCATTCTGATGTATTGGTATCGGCCGGTTTTGGCAAATTTGATCATCGGCATTATCAGTATTGGGTCATTTCAAAGAATCGGTAGAGGCGGAAAAGCGGTATTGGCGCATCCCTATGGACATCTAAGTCTACGGTTTGATCCAACTTGATCAACATTAACTTATTTTTTTCTGATGACCGAACCATATTCGCATTAAATAATTACTTATCGATTTCAGTTTCTGTTTTTTAATATTGAATTTTGCAAATCTTCCATTTCACAATAATAACAGTGTTTGGAAACAAAATTGATGGAGTATATTGAGATATACCCTTAAAATTTGCAAAATAACTTTTCGATGTATCACAATCTGCCACATATTGCTTAAATGCCATTGGAGACGTCATAGTATCAATGAACTCGTTGGACATTATTGGGCCACCATTATGCAGTACAATTTTTGCTGAAAAGTTAGGTAGTATCAGTAGTGTCGAGCATCGGCAGTACCTGATTCAACTCATTTTGAAGTATCAGTATCGACCGGTCACGACAATTTTGATTATCGGCAGTATCACAATCGGCTCATACTGCAGTATCGGCGTCGGCCGGTATTGGGTAAGTTGATCATCGGCATTACTAGTATCGGCCCATTTTACCATATCGGTATCGGCGAAAAAAATGTGGTATCGATAGAGATATATATTTTTGACACATCAGTTTTGTACCCATAACAACACGCCAAATTGGCGTTTTCTTGGTCGTATCTTTCCACAGACTATCTTTGCCCCTGTGAAAACTGTTACGAATCTCATATTTGAGGTAAATTTCCTGTTTAATTTCAAACATGATGATTGATTGGGCACACCTTTCTTCCTCTCGGTGTTAGATTCTCGGAAATGAAATTTACTCGTTCGGGCCATTCGTTTTCATCATGCAACAGGAAATCAGGGCCTTAAGATAATTCTTCAAAGCGATTGATACAATCGGTTTTATCATAAATTTCTTGATTCCTTGTCGAGGCGCATGGACGAAATTGTGATGCGAACGGATTTACCCAATGCAGGACAATAAAACTATTTACGCGGCGATAAAGTTTATGTCAGAAAACTGTCTGTCAGCTGTCAGAAAACTTGGCGATTGAGAGATACGAGACCTATCATAATGACCGCGCCCATTAATTCTAGATTGAGGCAACAAAGGCTTTTGCAAATCGGAGAGAAAAAGCTATAGTTTAATGGCCCCTATAACTGGAATATACCCTTTCTCCCCACCATCGCTGAAAGTATGCAGCTGAAAGTCTCCAGTTTACTGTGCTGTTCCGAAATAGTTCGTCACGCGAGCCACTGGATTATACAATACGGTACGAAATGACGACTTCAAATTTGAAATACAAAATGCTGGCTAATTTACTGCGTTTTATTCAGAGTGTGAGTTATTAAATATAGTGGTTTGTTGGATTGTAACCCCATTGCACACACCCAGCAGCTGCATTCGGCATATACGATATGGATTGAATGTTGTAGAATGTGTGTAAAGGAGATGTATTGTAATAAAACCGGTATCCAGCAATGAGAGTCCACTGGATGCTACACGCTATGTATGATACAAAATTGCTTCATTTTATGATGATAAATAGCTGATTACTGAATCAAAATAAAGTGATTTTATCGCAAATTACCTTTCAAAGCATAAAAAATTAAAATATCAGTTTGAAGGTCCAGATTATTTGCTACTAACAATGTAAAAAAATGCAGTGAAGCTGAATGATTTAAATCAAATCAATTCAATATTCAATGCCAAGACAATTGCACCCACAATCTATTTGCGCATATATTCTAGTAAAATTCCACTCAGCAGCGTGCAGATAAAGCGTGCTGCTATCGCGTGGTCTACCTCTAACTCATCTTTAACAAATGACTGATAAATTGCTACGGAACGTGATTACCCATGTCATATCGAACCCAATACAATTGCACCCACAATCTATTTGCGCATATATTCCAGTAAAATTGCGCTCAGCAGCGTGCAGAAAAGGCGTACCGCTATCGCGTGGTCTCGATACCGCTTTCGCCGTGGTCTTCCTCTAAATCCTTCTATGTCGATCATGACTGATAAATGCTTATGAACGTAATTCGGTAATTTGTCACAATGCAGCAATTACTATCATCGAAATTGGTAAAACGTTTTCAACGTCTGACGAGGTGCTGTTGCTGGATAAGTCTGCAATAGAATATTTACATATATTTCTGCCAGAGCTACTATTATTATTAAATTCCTTAAAATACCTTGGAAACAAAATTGGAAACCGAAACAATTTTGAGTTGTGGTGTGACAAAAATGTTGTTTCTTCATTATGGTTAGTTTACTACTCATTTGTTACACTTGATCGTGGTGTCCATTACAGACTTTGATCACTATAAAAAATGTCATTTTTCTATCTTTAGGAAATAACAATGCAAATACATTTAAGAATGATGTAATGTAAATATTTGTTTCAAGTTTGTTCCTTATGCTTTGCTCTAAATTGTTTTATTGTATATATTGGTAGGACAAAAACTCGTACTGATAGAGATGATGGATTGCTTTAGGGGGAACGTTTTTAATTAATTTCCTTGCGAACGCCTCCCATGTATATGATAGAAAAGTGGAATAGCCTTTTTTAGTGGAATAGGGTGTAATGATAGGACAATTAACATTGGACTATTAATGAAATCAGCTATAATACCATAAGCATTTTCTTCGGGAAAATCAGTGGCACAGTATCTATCCTGTTATGACCTCAAGAATTTCCGATTGGACAAAGGATCATTCAATCTCACTTCGAAATGTCCGTCCCTATCTCTACAAGGGTCTTGGCCGGCGCGATCCATTCAGTGTCCTGTTCTCACCCAAAAAACATATAGGTTTCGACGATATTGAGATTTTTTGTTTTAATATCATGCACGTTGATCCGTGATACTCCCTTATGACGAACGTACATTTCACCCTTGCATTGAAGTATCTGAGTGGAGTGGTGGGGAAACATTGGATTGGCAATCCTCTGAATATATTTGAATGAAATTGAAAATAAATTTCGATTGTGCTACGAAATTTCTTTGTTCAGAGCTCTTTTGAGTTCATCGCACCATGTCTATTGGGCCTGTATATTGTCTTCTCGATGTCGGCTGACAGATAAAATACATTATTAAATAATTCAAGTCTCAATAGTATTGACATTGTGAACCGTCGTTAAAGGATAGATGCTTTTAGGTCTGGGCATTTGGTTTCTGTGATTCAAAGAACAATTATCGAATCAGTCGCAAATCGGCTTATAGGAACAAAAAAACTCGTCAAAATGAAAAACAAAAATCGGAATATTCGTATTTCCAAGTTAAAATTTAACACATGTCTGAAAGATGGCGCGTGTATTGATTGGCGCACTGCTTTTTCAGTTTGTTTATCGGTGAATTCGTTGTTTAAATTCTTTGATTTTATTAACGTTGAATAAATCGTGATGGGCAAAGAGTTAATATTTTGCAATCTATTGAAATAGTGATTCGATCCGATTTGAAAAAAAAATTATTAGAATCGGATTTTGAATATTAGCTTCGGTTTTGTCCTAACCCTAGATCACCGCGCCTTTTCGGAATTAATACGACAAGATGTAGATATCTCTGGTCGAACAATTGAAAAAAGAATCAGCAAAACGTCAATGATATAACCCAGTACGTTGTTGTAGGTTGCGCCAGAAGGTTAGAGTTTACCTAAACATACAGCCCAGATAAAATATAAACAACCACGCCTGACGACGACGAAATGATTTGTTCAGCTAAACACTAGACCAAAGGATGAGCATCGGGTGCACACTAATCGTGACACGTCTTTATTGGTGCGGTGTAACTTCAAAAGTAATGAACAACACCAGACAACCACGGAGATAGTGTTACTGGCAAACATATGTCTATATCAAGAGGAAATCTATAAAGGATGTTGTAAACAACCATATTGGATCGAATCAGTGATAAATTTAAGGGTCATGCAAAACATACATTTTTACGTATTAAAATCATTATTTTGGATCATTAAAAGTTTAATGGATTACGTCTGTATCAATCTCGCTCAAGCGTCTGGGTTTACACACCAATTAATTAGAATGAGAGGATATGCCACGGAACAGACATGGATGACAAGTCCTGAAAATATAATTTGATCTTTTATATCCAAAACTGTGTCAAAATTAGTCCTCAAAGGTACACTTTAAAATGCATTTTTTATCGAATCAATGATATAATGTGGCGGGATATGATATGTTGGACGCAGACAAGAAGTGGAATTTCTGAAATGACACTTAGCTTCATATTAGGTGAGGTAGCTTTGTCTTCTAAGAGTCATGTACGAGCAAGCATAAAGGTTTAAATTTTTTTTTATTTTACACTCTTTATGATCGAAAGGGCAATAATGAGATCTATTGTATTTTGCTTGAGACCGAGGTGTAGAGTAATTTAAATGAGTACCAATTAGTAGTAATCTTGTCGCACAGTAGGCGTATGTCATAATCAGTTTTAAAGGCATTCTTTTGTTCGCACTGATATGGCGTTTTCGCTCAAATAATATATGTATTATAAAAATATGATGACCAGACGAAGTGTAAATGCTGTGAAGAATCATATTTAGATTATTTATGTCAGGTCTGAAATCAAACCATTGTCGTGAGTACATCTGTACACGCTTTTCCCGTCGAATCAGCAATATATGTATGGGCCGGGCATGGATAGACAGATATAATAGTAGAGTCTTGAAATATATATATAGGTCCGATCACTTATGTCACTGGTCCTCAGCCTTGAAGCACATTCTTATATAGTTTTTGTTCGATTCGTATGATTATATAGTTTTGGGTCCATGCATTGAAAGCAGACGGGAATGGTGTACAGGCTCGAATTTTTAATAATTCCATCAACATGTTTGGGACTGTGTGCACAAGCGTTCTCGAGATATATCGTTATAGTAGTTGAATATGTACGCCAATTTTGTTCTGAGATCAATGATATTATTTTATGAGCGCATATTTGCATTGAACAAAAATATATTCTTGTTGACTCTTGAAATTTGATGATCGTTTATTTTCCTTAATAATAATAACAATTAATAAAAACAATCTATAATATGTTCATCTTAGAGTGTGCAATAGGCCAATGAAGTAACAAAAATAAGTCGTGCGGAAAATATTTTGTCAATATAGCTTAGAAATAACAAGCCGACAATGCTGGTCCCATAGGAGGGCTTAGTGTACTTTATATTCGACATTATCATTTCGCCTTTCTAGTATAATGAGTAAATAATTTTGCACACAGTTGTAATATTACTACAAAGTTACGAATTGTTGTGATTTCGCATTCACCATAAGTATTGTTAAAATACTCGACTAAGCTTGGCTATAGTTCTTATTACATACGACATGTGTTGTGAGATGAATAGAGTTCAAAAGAAATGCCTTTAAGTTAAAGCATAGAAGCGCGACATTTTGATTACCAAAGCGTTGGTCAAAGGCTGATTGCTCGTGACGGTGTACGATACGACGTTTCAAGTACAACTTCAACTGAATTTCGCAATTTACTATGTACTGAGTTTCGTTAACTGGTAGCACGTATGCAGAAATATAAATATCCTTTGGTAACCGTTACAAAAAAAATTATTAGGAAAGAAAAAAAAAAAAAACAACAGGTAAATTTACGCAATTACTTATTGGAGGTTAGAATTACGAGAGTATGGATAATGCGTGATAAGAAGACTTTATCTGCAGTGTCTATATTATGAGAGTTTGTAAGTTTGAGATGGAAAATGAGTAATATATGAGTATGTCCGATAAAGAGTTATCTTTGTCCTGATCTCTGAAGAGAGAAGTTTTTCGATAGAGACCTTAGGTTCCAGTCCTATGGACATCACTATAATGTTAGGAGAGAAGAGTATTTAATAACTATATTTGAGTAAACTCAGTGAAAATGGGCCTTGAAAAATACGATTAAAAAATAAAATGGGTAGAAGAAGAGTAAAAATCAAGTAGATGATGATTTATGACCAAAACATTTGTTATAAAACCTAATGTTTCAAGAAGAGAGGACAAGAGTAGATACAAAAAGAACTGTTTTCACTGTCAAAATACTAAGTTTAGAACTTCCGATTAATTCAGTTAGTAGTTCTCAAGGATTTCCGTTTGTGGACTTAGTATTAGACATGTATAAGTATTGTAGTGATCTTATAGATTACAACTAATGGTCAACCAAGTTTGTACCGAAATATACGAAATCATTGCATTCCAACTGCACATTGTTTTAAGTTTATTGGATGTGTGACTTAGATATTCGCGAAAAAAAAGAACCATTGGAATTTTTGGGTGCGATTAATTTGGTTGTGATACACCATATTGGCAGGGGAAATGGTATTTTTTGGGCATTTGATATACCTATCCAATAATAAAAAACAGCTTTTTCTTAAAACAAGTTTTTACTATTCGTCACTCATTATGAAGTACAAAATTAGGACAATTAGGATTGTATACAAATTTGTCCCCATATTCAAGTGGGTGAAATCGTCACTGCATGCGAAATCACGATTTAATGTGTCCGATTTAACAAAAATTCTGCCATGAATTTACGGAAATGTTAAAAATACCCTGTACTCGCAATAACAGCGCTATCCGATTGTTGTTATAGATTATTTAAATGCCGCCAGTTTTAATTTTCACTATTTATCACGATCACAAATTCCCCAGGAATTCTGTTTTATAAAAACTTATGGTTGCGATGATCGTTTGAAATCTTTTATTCCGCGCAAAACAACCCTAAGTTTGACAGGTATTACGACGAATAAGACGAAGAAAGAATGTTTTGCCGATATAAGCGCTGAGGACGAATTTCAAATGTTAAATTTGATTATACTACTCAATCTTCAGGCTTAAAAAATTCCATTTTGTTCTGGTCAGGATTTACATACGCACCGAAATTGCTGTTCTTTGTTCTTAGAGCCCTTTACCACATCAGGGGTTGCTATTCATTAACTTTAAGCTTCGCTTAGAGTGAATTTTCATTTGAGAAAAATAAAATAAGTGATAAGTTAAAAGTTGGATTAAAAGCTCTATAAGAATTTTAATGTCTTTATATATGTAAAATTTCACTAGTAAGCATAATAAAGCAAACCTTTGCTGCCAATAAATTCAAAACGAATACGAAAAGTTTAAAGTGTTTTCATATAACTAAGTGGTTCTATTATAGTGATTTTATTCCCTTTGGTCATGTTTTCCACTTGGAGTTTTGAGGTGTATTGAGGTCGTACATTTTGCTGCGAGTAATCGGATTACGGACTCAAATCAGTCTTCAAGTTCATCTTATGCACACATTTTGATTCGATATTCCAATAATATATGTTCGGAACCATACAGCATGTGGTTTCTTGAAATTATACTTGGAATCACCCATGGTCGGTCAAATCATCCTCAACGCCTATCGTTTACAGGCTTTCTTTGTTCAAACCAATGATATATGTATGAGCCATGCAAGTAATTAGACACTTTCTTGAAATTATAATCGCAATATTTTTGTAACGACTCGTGTAAAATCATTCTCAAGGCATCATCTGCGGAGGAAAACGCATTTCCCCTTATCGCAACGATTCCATTTTACCCTCTATTTGTAATTAGGAATTTACATAAGATAATATAAGTAGACTTGTGAGTGAGGAGCGCTATTCATATCACTTTCTGTTATAAAAGAAGTAAATGGTTTTTAAACGAGTTTGTAATTAAAGTATCATACACAGCCTCGATATGGTCCAGTGTGATAACTACTTAAAACTTGACCTAACTTTATTTCCGACGAAGTGGTAGGGATTGTTGTTGTGTCCAGCAAATACACACAAGTAAAATATAAAACGCAGAGGATTTTCGATTGCCATTCGTATCAAAACTTGACACGATCACGATCACGACGTTCATACATCACTCGAAATTTTGCAATCACTTTGTACTTGATTTTCGTTTACTCGGTACACGTTCTCGCGAAAAATGTAATACTGCGTTTTCTGGTAGTGACGCGAGAAGAAAAAAAAATTTAAATGGACTGTTAAAAGATTCGCAATTATTTTGGAGGATTGATTTACGAGTTTGATGTATAGTTTGAGATAACAAATTTAATTGCAGGTTATTTGGTTTTTATTTTTAAAATTGTAATTGTGTTGCCGCGATGAAAAGGTGATTTGATGTGGAAATTTCAGGCCACAAGTATACGTGTAATGACTATAGTCCAATCCAAATGACACACAATTTATTTGAAGAAAGTTAATAACTGTATGCGAGAATACAGTGAGAATGTGCTGAAATTCGATGACGATATGTTGTATAAGAAAATGAGGATAAAAACAAGCCAGTGTTATACCACCGAAAAGCTGTTCAAAAGTCACAGTTAGTAAGGAGGGGAAAATATAATATATAAAAACTAGTTTGAGATACTGTCGAAGTCCCTGTGTAGTCTGGCTCACTATAAAGGCTAACAAATCGTTTCACTTATATAACATTTTTATCGCGAACTGAAGGTTCAATGAAGTTATAACCGAAAAAATAGGAGATTGTTTTGCGTTACAAAACAGCACACTGATCTAGTATTTATCGGGAGTACATGGGACATAAAATTTGCTAAAAAAAGAACATTGGAATATGTAGAGTGCTCAGGATAGAATTTGGCTAATCTTGACCTATGTGATTGGGTATGCTTGATATGTAGTAATTGCAAGAACTGAAAGGATACTATCAAGAATGATTTACTGTTTGTTATATACTAAATTATGGCGTCATAATGAGTGGGTCCACTAAAATTTCGTCTCCCACATTACCGTCACTGCAATGTGTGCGAGATCGACGATTTCATGTCGTGATTGTTTCAGCATAAGTTGTTGGCCATGCAGTTAGTAAAATAGCTACAAGTAAGTACCATGTACTTGTCGATGGAATAAGCGCTTGTCAGATAGTCGCTGTTTAAGGATTATATAAAGGCCGCCATTTAATTTTCCACATAATTACTCACGGTTCCCAATATTCTCAAGAAATTTTGATGCATTTTAAATCTTATTTATTTTATTAAAGTTATTTATTTAAAAAGTGCAGTTAAGTTGTGCCGTTCCTCCGACCAGTGATTCCTTAAACAATATTTTTAAAATTCCTCATTCCTTAATCTCGGTACCAAAAAAACCGCATCAGCAAGGCGACATCGAATTACTTGAAATATAGCATTACAGCAGTAACGAATCGATAAATTTTGACTGTAGTTACACCCACAGTTGATTGTATGCTGTGTAGATTGCACGGGGAAGGAAAACTGCGTAAGACGTGTGTAATGAGGAGAACGGGATGTACTGTATTAACTGAATAATATTTCTTTAAAGGAGAGGGGGACGCGGCAACATTTGCCTAGCATTTTAAAATTGAATAAGTCCGGCACTCTGTTGGAGTTGTACTACAATACTTAGACGTAACAAAAATAGGTAGAGATAATCATCTGTGTAGAGTAATTTTAAGATCGCTGGTGATTTGTACGTCGCAATAGGGTTGTTTCACCTAATAGTAGGAGACATGCAGATCTCATAATATGAAATGTTACAACGAGATACGGACCTTTTTTCTTGTGATGGATGGGGAAAATAGTAATGCAAACGTTGAATGTATTTTGACTATATAAGGAATAATAATATTTGATAATAAAAGAAGAGTTTTTCGGGGGAGGGAGGGGGGGGGATTGTGGGGGGGGGGATGTGGGAGGAGCGCGGTGAAAAATCGCACAAGAATTTTAGCTACTATTTGTAAATTAAAAATTCTGAATTGTTTACTACTTTTAATGTAATAGGAAAATGCGGTAGAGTGATGCATAGTTTTTTAAAGTTAATTTTATTCTGACGATATCAAAAAATCATAATTGGCATAGATCGCAAATTATAAAAGTTACTGTCAGGAACGGTTAAAATTCAGTCTACAGTTTTATTGTCAGAGTGGAGGGTGTAACAAATTATGGTTGGGTTGTGGAGACTGCACTACCAGAGATTGAAGAGCTGAACCCAGATGGCTAAGTATTGAAGACCCAAGACAATTGCACCATCACTAAACTATATATAAGCCGCAGATACATTCATGTAAAAAATCGCACTCAAGGCCAGCGTGCAGTGGCAGATGAAGCTTCATGGCGCTCTATCGCAGTGGTCAACCTGACTAACTTCATCAGTTTAGAGCACGAATAGACTATGGATATGAAATTTGCTATGGGAACGTAATCTTTTCGGTATAATTTTGTCACCATGCAGCGATATCTATCAGCGAAATATAAAACGTTTCTTCAACGTCCATAGACCGAATACACCTTGAGTAGCTGTTGTCGGGTCTGTGTTGGTTTGCGCAGAAATAGTGAACTAGTTTTACATATATTATACGGCCAGAAGCCCACTGGTTATTATTGAATTCTTAAAATACCTTGGAAACAAAATGTTGAAACGAAACAATTTTGATAGATGTTGTGGACAAAAAGTTGTGTTTTGCTTTTTGTATGGTTAGTTTTACTACTCATTTGATTTACACCTTGCTCCAGATGGTGTCATCGATACAGAGTGATTTCGCACTTAAAAAATGTCCATATTAAGACAATGTCTTGTAGGAGAATTCACAATGCAAATAGACATTTAAGAACTAGAGAAATATTATTCCTTGTGATGATGTAATGTAATTATTGTGTATCTCAAGTTTGTTCCAGTATGCAGTTTGCTCTAAAGATTGTTGTTATAAATGTAGAGAAATCTGGAGGAGGACAAGATAAATAGGTGTAGCCTTGTGAGTAGAGAAGAGGACTTGACTTTAGGGGTTACGTTTTTTGAATTATATCTTTGGACCATTGCGACCCCTCCCAATGTATATGATGAGAAAGAGGTGGACTAGCCCTTTTAGATAGGGTAAATAGGTGTAAAGCATAAGGGATAAATAAGCACAGGAGAACTATTAATGAGCAAAATCAGCTATAATACCATACGCTAAATTTTTCGGGAAATACAGTTGATACAGTAATTCCAGTATCCTGTAATGTACCTCAAGAAGAAGTCCAGAATTCGGACAAAGGATCGTTCTCTCAATCTCCCTTCGAAAGATGACCGTCCTTATCTCTCCAAAAGGTCCTTGACGGTTCGCGATCCTAATCATGTGTCCTGTTCTCATCGAAAAAGAAAATCATGAGTAGTTTCGCCCGATATCGGAGATATTTTGTGTAATATCATGCGCGGATGTTTCCGGGATACGTCCCAATTAGATGCACTCGCTCACAGTCCATTTTCACCCTTGTCGTGCGTCTAAAAACAGTAACTAGAAGTGGGGGCAAGACATGGATTTGAGTAATCCCTAAATTGTGATTTCGTTCGAAATGGAAAATGAAAAAATTTACATTCGAATCCGCCATACGTAACTTTTCTTGGTTTCAGGAGCGCTTTTTGACGTTTATTCGATACCTCACTGCTCCTATTATGAGGCCAGTAATAAATAACTTCCTCGATGTCGGCGACTATAGATTACAATTATTGGAGCTTATACAAAGTCACAATAAGATTGGAACATTGTGAAACCGTACCGTACAGACTAGATGCTTTTTAGGATCTGGGCATTTGGTTGTTCTCTGATTCAAGGAACTAATTTATTCGAAAATCAGTCGCAAACTCCGGCTATAGGATCAAAAACTCGTCAACAATTGAAACGGTATAATCGTATTTCCAGAAGATAAAATTTACACAAGTCCTGAGATAAGGATGGCGCCGGGAAATTATGGCCGACATGCTATTTTTACAGTTTGTTTAATCGGTGAATTCGTTGTCATAAAATATCTTTCATTTGAGTTTGTTAACGTTGAAATAAATCCGTGATGTGGAAAAGAGAAATATTTGCCATATATGTGTAAAAATAGTGAATCGATCTCGATTTGATGTAAAAAATTATTCGAATTCGGATTTTGAATTATTTAATGCTTTTCGGTTTTGTCCAACCATAGATCCACCGCGCCATTTTTTGAATTACTAGACTAGATGTAGATAATCCTCGGTGTTTTGATTTTGAACAATTGAAAACAAGGATTCAGCAATGTTCAATGATAAACCCAGTACTTGTTGTAGGTTGCGCCAGAAAGGTTAGAGTTTACTAACATACAGCCAGTATAAATATAAACATACCACGCCTGACGGAGACGGAAATGATTGTTCAGCAGAAACACTAGACCAAAGATGAGCATGGGTGCACCTAATCGTGCAACGTCTTTTTTTGGGCGGGTTTGTACATCAATAAGAAGCATGAAAAACCTGACAACACGGAGATTGTTGTACTGCACATATGTTATTCAAGTGGAATCCCATAAGGATGTAAACAAAACCCATTTTGATCGAATCAGTGATAAATTTATGAGGACATGTAAAACATACATTTTGATGGATTAAATTATGATTGGATATAATTGTAAGGATATTACACCATAATCAATCTCAAAGCGTGGGTGTTCACACCTCTTTTAGAATGAAAGATATGACGGGTCAGACATGATGCACAAGTCCTCGAATTTTATCTGATTTGATCTTTTATATCAAATACTGTGTTAAAATTTGTCGCATAAGTACACCTTTAATGCATTTTTATCGATCCAATGATATATGTGCGGATATGATATGTTGGCCAGACAGATGTGGTAATTCTGAAATGACACTTAGATACATTTTATGGTGTGGACTTTGTCTAAGCGACCAAGCATATATTTACACTCTTTTGATCGAGCGGAATAATGTATCTTTGATCTTTTTGCGAGACGAGGTGAAGTGAATTTAAATTAACAATTGTATTTTCTTGCCAAAGCTATGTCAAATCGTTTGTAATTATATTCCATCTACATGTTTGGACATGTGTCCAATCGTTCTCGAGATTATATCGTTATAAAGTTGAATTTACGCCATTTTGACGTATCATGATATATTTTTGAGCGTAATGAACAATAACATATATGTGTTGACTCTTGGAAATTATAATTCGGATCGGTTATTTTCCTGAATTATAATAATAACAACATCTAAATTTGTTCTTCAAAGCAATAGGCAATGTAACATATGCGGAAATTATTTGGCAGTTCGATTGTTCTGGTGACATACCATATATTGTAATATACCGACGAAGCTTGGCATAGTTTCATTTCAACGAAATGTTGAAATAAAATGTTAATTAAAATTATGCTTTGTTAAAAAAATGCTTTTCTGTGACACTTAAGGGCGACATTTTAATTAAATGCGTTATGTCAAGGCTGAGCGGTACGATACGACGTTCAGTACAACATCACTGAATTTCGCAATATTGTACTGAGTTCGCTACAGGTTACGTATGCGAAAAATTTAAATCCTTTTCGGTTCAGTTCAAAATAATTTTAGACAGGTAAATTGCATATATTTTTTTGGAGGTTAGAATTACGACGTGATAATAGTTTGATAAGAAATTGATTGCTGGCTATTTAGTGTTATTATTTAAAATGTAATTTTGTTGCCACGATAAAAGTTCTTTGCTGAACCTATAAGTTTTCGTATTATGAACCTAGTCAATCCGTTGGCCACTATTTATTAGAGAAAGTTAATAACTATAGTGTGAGTAAAACAGTGAAAATGGGCTTGAAATCGTTGTAATGTGATAGAAAAGTAAAGCAAGCTGTTTAACCGAAACAATTAAAACCATTGTTTCATGATAGAGGACAATTATCAAAACTGTTTTCACTGTCCAAAATATGTTGCTCGATTAATCAGTAAGCAGATTATCTTGTACTTATATAACATTTTATTTACTATATTTTAACTAATGTTCAACCAAGCTTACCGAAATATACGAAATCTTTGCATTCAAACTTGAACATTGTTAAGTTTCATTGGAGTATGACTTAGAATTCGCGAAAAAGAACATTGGAAATTGTGGGTACGATAATTGGTTGTGATACTACAATGGCAGGGGAATGGTATTTTTTTTGGGCATTTGATATACTATCAAAAACAAAAGCTACTACAAAGTTTTTACTATTCGACACTCTTTATGAAGTCTTAATTAGACAATTAAACTGTACAAATTTGTCACCAATTTTCTAAGTGGGTGAATGTCACTGCATGCGAGATCACGATTTCATGTGGTCGATTTACACAAAATTCTGCAGAATTTAAGAAATTAAAAATACCCTGTACTCGCATAACAGCGCTATACGATTGTTGTATGAGATCTATATAAATGCCTACATTTAATTTTCACTATTATCACGTTCAAAATCCCAAGGAATTTCTGTTTATAAACTTATGGTTGCGCTATCGGTTTGAAATCTTTTTATTTCGCGCAAACTACTAAGTTTTTGTCAGTTTACGACAAATACGACGAAGAAAGTTTGCCGATATAAGTCGCAGAACGAATTTCAATGTTAAATTTGATTTTTTACTACAATCTTCACGGCTTAAAAATCATTTTGTACTGGTCAGGATTTAATAAACACTAAATTGCTGGCTGTGTTTCTGTAGTGCCACTTTGCCACATCAGGGGTTAGCTATTTAGTATCTTTCAGCTTGCTGAGAGTGAATTTTCGTGGAGATGTCAATATATAAGTTTTAAACGTTGGATTTTTTTCAAACTATATTTGGATATAATGTATTTATTGTATGTAATATTTCAATAGTAGCAAGTAAGCAAACGTTTCTGCAATAATTCTAAGAATACGCAATATTTAAAGTTTGTTCCATATAACTAAGTTGGTTCTATTATAGTGTTTATTCCCCTTTGTCTGTTTCCAACTTGGAAGTTGAGTGTATAGAGGTGTACATTTTGACTGCAGTAATCGGCTTACGGACTCCAAATCAGTCTCAAAAGTACATATTAGCATACTTTTTGATCGATTCTATATATATGTACGGAACTTACAGCATGTGGATTCATGAAATTATCTTGGATCACACCATGACATCACTGTGTCAAATCAGTCTCAACGTCCTTCTTTACACGCTATTTGATACAAACCAATGGATATATGTATGAGCCATTGAATTTGTGATTGGACTTCTTGGAATTTATTTTCAGCATTATTTTATGTAACGACTGTGTAAAACATTCTCAGGCAACATCTTTTTTTTACCTCATTTTTTTATTGAATTCAAAGAAAATGATATTAGTAGAGCTTTGTGTGAGACGTATATCTTATCAATTTTCTGTTACTAAGAGTAAATGGTTTTACTCAGTTTAAAGTACTCACTGCTCGATCTCGACCAGTGTGTTACGGACTATGCCTTGACCCCCAACTTTATTCCAACGAAGTGTAGGATTTTTTTGATATTACTCAACAGTAAATTATTAAAGCGATATTTCCGATTACTACGTGTCAAACTGACACGTTTCGATACGAGTTCAGTACATCACTCGAATTTCTGCAAAACTTGTACTGTTTCGTTACTGGTACACGTTATGCGAAATATATATCGTTTTTTGTAAAGAAAAAAAAAATTTTAGACTGATAAAGTTTGCAATTATTTTGGAGGTTTGATTTACGATGTTGATAATTAGTTGATAAGAAATTTATTGCAGGGCTATTTGGTTTTATTTTTTTAAATGTAATTTGTTGCCGATGGAAAAGGTATTTGATGGATCAGCTAAGTTTTCGTATGACCATAGTCAATCACATGACACACAATTTTATTTGAGGAATGTTTAATAAATGTATGTGAGTATACAGTGGAAAGTGCTGAATCCGATTACGAATGTGGATTAAGTGGTTAATAACAAGCCAGTGTAACCACGAAGCATTTTAAATCAAGTTTTGGAGGAGTAAAATATCAAAAACTGTTTTTACTGTCGAATTCTGTGAGTCGCTTAAGCATAACATATCTGTCTCTTATATTAACATTTTATGCGAACTGAAGTCAATGAATTACCGAAATTAGGAATTTGTTAGCGTTACAACAGCACACTGTCAAGTTTATCAGGAACATGTCTTAAAAAATTTGCGAAAATGAACATTGGAATTTGTGGTGCGATAATTTGGCTATCTTGCCTATTTGATTGTGTTCTGCTTGTGTGTAGTTATCAAAAAAAAAGGTTTCTATCAAGTATTTACTGTTTCTTTACTAAATTATGGCGTCATAATTGGGCCACAAATTCGTCCCAATTTGCGTCACTGCATGTGTGCGAGATCACGATTTCATGTGTTGTTTTCAGCATAATTCTGCCATTGCAGTTAGAAGCTAAAAATACCCTGTTCTTGCTTGAATTAGCGCTTGTCTGCCGTTTCTTGTCCAAGATAGTTGTTATTCAGATATCGTTGGTTTAAGGTTTATATAAAATGCCCCGCCATTTTCGCCTATTTTCCACGCCGCCATTTTTAATTTTCCACAATTTCTCACGTTTCCCAAATTCTCAAGGAATTCTATGCATAAACTTATTTATTTATTAATTACTTATATTTATTAAAAAATGAGGTATAATGTAAAGTTGAAGTCGTTCTCCCGACCTGTGATTCTAATCAATATTATTAAATCAACATTCCTTTAATCGGCCGATAAACCGCACGCATCAAAAAGGGCGACTTCAATTTTTGAAATATTGCATTACAGCAAACGAAACGATTTATAAAGTTACTGTGGTTTCACCCAAAGGTGCAGTGTATTGTATGACTGTGTGTGCATGGGGAAACTGCCCGTAACGGGTTTTGTTGTAATTGGTGAAAGGGATGTACTGGGTTTACTGAATAATATTTCTTTAAAGGAAGAGGGGGGGGATCGACGGCAAACATTTGCTAAACATTTTAAATTGAAAAGTCCGGTTCGTTAGTTACCTACACACTTAAACATAAAATGTGTGAGTAAAATCACCTGTGAGAGTTGTGAGTAATTGTAGTCGTTGGTTGTACTCTATAAGGTTTCACCCTAGTAGGAATGCACTCATTTGAATTACACAAAACTGCACCTTTTTCTTGTGATGATGGAATTAATTGAAAACGTTGTGTAATTTGCTTATGAATATTTTTTGGAAATTAAATGTTGTGTTTTTCGCTTGCTGTTTATTAACTTTTTTTAAAAAAGAAAGAGGTGAAATCCCAACAACATTTGCTACGTAATTTTGAATTAAAAATTCTGTATGGTTATTCTACTTATTATTAAGGATTTGCAGTAGTAAATGTATGTTTTTTAATGATTATTTTATTCAGACGGACCATACACGATATCAAATTCATATAATTGGAATAGATCGCTATTTTATAAAATTACTGCAATGACGGTAAAATTACTACAGTTTTATCTGAGGTGGGTTTAAATTAAATATGGTGGTTGTTGGGACTGCACCCTGTAGAAGAGGCACCTTGCCTGTAAATTCGCACTCGGCAGGTGCAGATAAGCCATGCCGCTTTTCGCGTGGTCTACCTTCTATACACTATCTTGAACAAATGACTGATAATTTGCTATGGAACGTAATTTTCGGTTAATTGGTCACCATGCAGCAATTCTTTCATCGAATTGAAAACGTTTCAACGTCCTGCCGATACACCTTGAGTGCTGTTGCTGGATGGTGTGCAATAGAATATTTACATATATTTCTGCAGAGCCCACTGTTTTAATGAAATTCTTATACCTTGGAAACAAAATTTGTACCGAAACAATTTTGAGATGTTGTGGACAAAAAGTTGGCTCTCTTTTTATGTTAGTTTACTACTCATTTGTTACACCTTGCCTCCAGGTGTCTCTTTACCTTGATCACTTTAAAAAATGTCATTTTTAAAATCTTTAGGAAATCACAATGCAAATACATTTTAAGAATAATAATATATTTTTGTGATGATGTAATGTAAATATTTGTATCAAGTTTGTTCCTTATGAATTCTGCTCTTAATGTTTTATTGATTAGTATTTGGAGACAAAAACTTGTACTTGATAGAGAGAGACTTGCTTTTGGGGTAACCGGTTTTTTGATATTTTTTCTTTGGCAATGCGGACCCCTCCCATGTATATGATAGAAAGGTGAATAGCCCTTTTAGGTAGGGGATAGGGTACGCATAAGGATTAATAACACAAGACTATAAATGCAATCACCTATAAGATACATACGCAAATTTTTGCGGGAATTCAGTGATACAGTTCTATCCTGTATGACCTCATCGAAATTTCCGATTGGACAAAGGATCGTTCAATCTCACTTCGAAATGAACCGTCCCTATCTCTCCAAAGGGTCTTGACGGCGCGGATCCATATCAGTGTCCTGTTCTCACCGAAAAACATTGAAGTTCGCCCGATATCGGATTTTTGGTTTACTATCATGCGCATGATCCGTGATACTCCCATTATGGACGATCGTCATTTCACCCTTGATTTGGAACGTTTCTGAGTGGGGGAAACAAGGATTGAGAATCCCTGAATATATTTCTGAATGAAAATAAAGTCGAGCGCCAAGTAACCTCTTTGGTTCAGAGCTCTTTTGCGTTCGTCGGCCCACTGGATCTTTGGGCATTGTTATAATTATCTTCTCGATGTCGGCGAAATAAATATATTATTTCATTATTCAAGTCTCAAGTAGTTTCATTGTGACCGTCGTAAAGGAATAGATGCTTTAGATATGGCATTTGGATTCTCTGATTCAAAGAACAAATTATTCGAATCATCGCTAATCGGGATTGAACAAAAACTCGTTCAAAATGAATCGGATAATCAGTCTTTTCCAGATTAAAATTCACACTTGTTCTGAAAGATAGCTCTGATAATGATGGCGCAATGCTTTTTTCAGTTTGGTTATCGGGATTTCGTTGTCATATTTTCTTGATTTTGTAACGTTGAATAAATCGTGATGTGCAAAGAGAAATATTTGCCCATCTATGTGAAAATAGTGATTTGATCCGATTTGAAAAAAAAAATTATTCGAATCGGATTTGAATTATAATGTTCTGGTTTGTCCAACCCTAGGAGACCCTCCGCGCCATTCTTTTATTATCGACAAGATGTATATATCGCGGGTTGAACATTGAAAAAAAGATTCAGCAAAAACGTTCAATGATATAACCCCGAGTTCTGTGTTGTAGGTTGCGCCAGAAAGGGTTAGAGTTTACCTAACATACAGCCAGATAAATATAACAAACCACGCCTGACGGACGACGAAATGATTTGTTCAGCAGGATACACAAGACCAAAGGGATATGCATGGGTGAACCTAATCGTTGCACACGTCTTATTGGGCGGTGTACATCAAAAGTAATGAAATCTCCAGACAACACGGAGATAGTTGTACTGCTACACTATGTCTATATCAAGGGAATCTTAGATTTAATACAACCTTTTGCTCGATTCAGTGATAATTTTAATGGTCCATGCAAACATTCATTTTTGAAGTATTAAAATTAGTCTCAAATACACCTTTAAATGCATTTTTATCGAATTAATGATTTTATGTGCGGGAAATGATTGTTGGCCAAGACAAGATGTGGTAATTCTGAAATGTCCATTAGCTCATTTAGGTGAGGACTTTTGTCTAAAGCCGACCCCAAGCATATATTTTACACTCTTTTTGTTCGAGGCAATTAATGTATCTTTGATCTTCGCGGACGAGGTGAAGAGAATTTAAATAACATTGTATTATTCTTGCCAAGCTATGTAAAATAAAGTTTTGTAACAACTTATATTCTATCAACATATTTGACTGTGTCCAATGTTCTCGTGATATATCGTTATAAAGTTGAATATAGGCATTTTGATCGAATCAATGATACTATTTAATGAGCGATGAACAAACATATATGATGTTTGACTCTCTGAAATTATAATCGGTTCGTTTATTTTCCTTAATAATAATAATTAAAAACAATCTAATTATGTCTTCAAAGCAATAGGGCAAAATGTAACATAAAAAGCGTGCGGAAATATTTTGGCATCAGTTACGATTTGTTTTGGTGACATACTATATATTGTAAATACCGAATAAGCTTGGCATAGTTCCTTTTCAACGAATGTGAAATAAAATGATAAATAAATAATGCTTTGTTAAAAATGCTTTCGAGTGACACATAAGGCGACATTTCTAATTACGATGCGTGTCAAGGCTGATGCGGGACGATACGGACGTTCAGTACACATCACTGAATTTCGCAATACTTGTACTGGTTTCGTACAGGTACACGTATGCGAAAAAATATTATCCTTTGGTACCAGTTTCAAAAAAATTTTAGACAGGTAAATTCGCAATTATTTTTGGAGGTTAGAATTACGAGTTGATAACTAGTGATAAGAATAATTTATTGAGGCTGATTTAGTGTTTTTTGTAAAATGTAATTTGTTGCCGAATAAAAGTTATTTGACTGAACAATAAAGTTTAGTATGACCATAGTCAATCCATGGCACCACTATTTTTTCGAGTAAGTTTAATAAACTGTATGTGAGTAACGTGATGAAAGTGGGGCTTAAATCGATATAAATGTGTAGAAAAGTAAAACTAGCTAGTTTACCAGACATTTTAAAAACAATGTTTCTAGAAGAAAAAATTATCAAAACTGTTTTCACTGTCAAAATCTGTTAGCTCCGATTACATGATCAGATAGCTAAGTTAGATATAGATATCTTGTACTTATATAACAATTTATTTATTATATTTAAAAGAATGTCTACCAAGTTTACCGAATATACGAAATCTTTGCATTCCAATTGCACTTTGTTATGTTTATTGGAAGTATGACTTTAGAATTCGGAAAAGAGAACATTGGAATTTGTGGTGCGATAATTTGTTGTGATTACTCCAAATTTGGCAGGGGAATGGTAGTTTTTAGGCATTTGATATACTATCAAAATAAAGCTATTACAACGTTTTAAACTATTCGACACTCATTATGAAGTCATAATTAGACAACTAAAATTGTTAAATCTGTTCCCATTTTCAAGTGGGTGAATACGTAACTTGCATGCGAGATCACGATTTCATGTGTGATTTAACAATATTCTGCCAAGATTTACGAAATTTAAAAATACCCTGTACTCGCATAAACAGCGACTATCCGATTGTTGTTATGGAGAATATTTAAATGCCACCTTTCTATTTTCACTATTTATCACTTTCACAAATTCCCAGGAATTCTGTTCATAAACTTATTGGTTGCGGCTTATCGTTTTTGAAATCTTTTATTTTGCGCAAAAAATAAGTTTGACAGTTTACGACAATTGCGACGAAGAAAGTTTGACGATATAGCGCAGAGAATTTCAATGTTAATTTGATTATACAACAATCTTCACGGCATAAAATCATTTTGTACTCGTCATTTTTACAGAAACACGAAATTGCTGGTCTTTGTCTTAGTGTCCTTTGCCACATCAGGGGATGCTATTTAGTAACTTTCAGCTTGCTTAGAGTGATTTCATTTGAGAAAAATAAAAAGTTTAAAAAGTTGGATATTTAAACTATATTTGGATATTAATGTAATTTTTGTATGTAATTATTTCACTAGTAAGCAAGGAAGCATAAGTTTCTGCAATAAATTCAAACCTATACGAAAAAATTTTAAGGTGTTTCATATAACTAAGTTGTTCTATTATAGTGATTTTAATTTTTTCCCCTTTGTCATGTTTTCCATTCGCAGTTGAGGTGTTATAGAGGTGTTCATTTTGCCGCAGTAATGGCATTACGGACTCAATCAGTCGCCAAAGTACGGTCTTAGCACACTTTTTGATTGATTCAAATGATTATATGTGCGGAACATACTGCATGTGGGATACTTGAAAATATACTTGGATTACACAGGTCACCACTGTGTCAAACTTCTGTCTCTACGCAATATTTACACGCTTTTTGTTCAAACCATATATATGTATGATCCATGCATTGTGTTAGACTTTCTTGGGGGGGGGGGGTGGTAATTAGATTCGCAATATTTATGTAAACAGTCTGTGTAGTATCATTCTTAAGGACAACCTCTTTATTTACCTCTTTTTTATTGAATAAAGATATATAAGAAGGACATGTGTGAGACAATTTTCATAATCACTTTTCTGTTATAAGAGGTAAATGGTTTACTCAGTTTAAAGTACTACACAGCTTCGATTGTCCATGTGATATCGACTAAGCTTGACCCAACTTGATTCCAACGAAATGTGGGATGTTTTTAAAAAATACTAACAGTAAAATATAAAAGGGATATTTCGTCTTACATACGTGTCATTGCTGACTCGATACGATACGACGAGTTCCAGTACATCACTCGAAAATTCTCAATACTTGTACGTGTTCGTTAAATGGTACTCGTTAGCGAAAAATAAATCTTTTTGTACAGTAAAAAATTTGATCTTTTATATCAAAACTGTGTAAAATTAGTCTCAAAGTACACCTTTAAATGCATTTTTATCGAATCAATGATATATGTGCGGGATATGATATGTTGGCCAGACAAGATGTGGAATTCTGAAATGACACTTAGCTCATTTAGGTGAGGACTTTGTCTAAGCAGACCACAAGCATATATTTACACTCTTTTTGATCGAGGCAATAATGTATCTTTGATTTTGCGGACGAGGTGTAGAGAATTTAAATAACAATTGTATTATTCTTGCCAAGGCTATGTCAAATCAGTTTTAAAGCATTTTTCCACTGATGCGATCGCTCAAATAATATATGTACAGACGAAGTGTAAAATCTTGAAATCATATTTAGATTATTATGTCAGGACTGAATCAAACCAATGTCAGAGTACATCTCTACACGCTTTCCCGTCGAATCAGCAATATATGTATGGGCCGTGCATGGAACAGATATATGTAGAGTCTTGAAAATATATAAGGTCGATCACTTATGTCACTGTCTCAGCCTTGAAGCACATTCTTACATAGTTTTTGTTCGATTCGATGATATATTTTTGGGCCATGCATTGAACAGACGGAATGTGTACAGGCTCGAAATTATAATTCCATCAACATGTTTGGACTGTGTCCAATCGTTCTCGAGATATATCGTTATAAAGTTGAATATACGCATTTTGATCGAATCAATGATATATTTATGAGCGATGAACAAAAATATATGCTGTTGACTCTTGAAATTATGGTCGTTTATTTTCTTAATAATAATAATAATAATAAAAACAATCTAAATATGTTCTTCGAAGCAATAGGCAAAAAGTAACATAAAAAGCGTGCGGAAAATATTTGGCCAATATACTAGAAAACGCCGACAATGCTGTCCCATAGGAGGCTTAGTACTTTATTTCGCATTATCATTTCGCCTTTTGGTATAAAGAGTAAATAATTTACACAGTTTAAAAGTACTACAAAGTTACGATTGTTCTGATTACATACCATATATTGTAAAATACCGACTAAGCTTGGTATAGTTTTATTCCATCGAAATGTTGAATGCTTTGTTAAAAAATGCTTTCAGTAAAACATAAGGCGACATTTTGATTACACGCGTGTCAAGGCTGATGCGG
>CAVMBJ020000110.1:0-10510 GCA_963675895.2 Styela plicata
TTATCCTGACCCGTTTTTACAACCAATTTTAGAAATCATGCATGTGCCATACATGATGCCAACATAAAAGTGGGGTCCTAAAATTTTTTGGATATGGTCCCAAGTTTTTTTTTTAGTCATTGAACTTGTCATACGTCCCAAGTACAGTACATAACATGATTCAAAACGATATCTTATTTCAAATAGCAAAAATAAAACGATTTAATGCTCTGTAATCAGATCAGCTCATGCTCCACTGAATATTCTTTGTTTGTGCACGAATTGATAGTATTAAAATAGCATTCAAACTGACAAAACTGGCCAATTCGCAGCTGCTGTACCGTATAAACAAAGGTATGAATTAAGAATCTGTGCAGCAGATCACTAGACCTTGCAGCTTTGATGCTAGAGCCAGAAAGTGTCTGACAATGATCTCTCACGCACCATGTGACCATGACGTCATTCAGTGTGGTTTTGACAGACAGTCCATTAGTCCACTTTTAAGTGATTATATCTGAAAAACAGAGCCGTAAATACGAAAAGTATTCGGCATAAGTTCTTCATTTAATCTTTGACTATGATTTCACACATGATTCACATTCCGAAAGCTTGCCCTGCAAAAGCCTTATGCATTTCATTATCATCACTTTCAGTGCTGCATTTTTATGGAAAATCAAAGGTCCCGGAACAAAGAGACTTGGAAGTCTAGGTTAAAATATGAAACAAAGAGTTTCCATCCACACAGACCTTTAAACTGTGATTTTAGATCTCTAAATCTTGTAGCTTTGATGCTAGAGCCATCTATCATAATAATGAAGAATAATAATAATAACTAAAACTGTTACACAGTACTAGGAAGGCTTTCGCCTGACTATGATAAACACTGTCATCACTGGATCTTTCATGAGTACTCATATATTTTCTAAGAGAAATCTTACAGCACACATATTTCTGGACCGAGATTCTAGCTGACAAGCAAAGTTCTGCAAAAATTAAATTTCACCTTTCATGATATTAAATCAGGCCATGCATACTACCGCTATAATCCGAAGAAATCACATGTACACCATGGGCTGGTGTATCAGTATCAAAGCCTATATTTACACTCTTTTTGATCTGTCCAATGATATATGTATGGGTCATGCATGAGACAGACAAGGTTTGGCGCCTTGAGTTTATATTGCACTCATTCAGCTTGGACCGGGTCAAATCAGTACGAAAACCCATTTTTATATTCTTTTTTGATTTACCCAATGGTATATACGTGGGCCAAACATAGGGCAGACAAGGTATGGTGTCTTGAAATTGTTTTTGGCTTGTTTATCTCAGGACTTTGTCAAATCCCTTTTTTACACTCTTTTTGATCCATCTAATGATATATGTATGGCTCATACGTGGGACAGAATAGATATGGTCTCTTGAAAATATTTTTTGGGTTATTCAACTCACGACTGTGCCAAATCTGTAACAAATCCCATCTCTATACCTCTTTCTGATCTATCCAATGATATATGTGAGGCCCATGCATGGGACAGATAAGGTATGGAGTCTTGAAATTATATTTGAAGTATTCATCCTAGGGATGTGCCAAATCATCAGTAAAACCCACCTTTACACTCTTTTTTGTCTATTCAATGATATATACATGTGCCATGCATGGAACAGACAAGGTATTGTGTTTTGAAATTATATTTGGTTCAATCAACTCAGGATTATGTCGAATCAACACCAAAGCCCATATTTGCATTCTTTTTGATCTATCCAATGATATATGTATGGGCCATGCATGAAACACACAAGCTTTGGTGTCTTGAGATTATTTTTCGTTCATTCGTCTCCAGCCTATGTCAAATCAGTTTGAAAGTCCATCTTTACACTGTTTTAGATCTACCCAATGATATATGTATGGGCCATACCAGGATGCTGACATAATGAAATTATAGAAAAATTGTAGGTGGATGGTTCAAGTATAGAATAACTACTACCCATCGCCTTTAACAAACATCTTTCTATGTTTTTAAGGGTATTTGGAACTTATGTACGGGCCATGCATGATACTGATATGACTATGAATAACTATAATAATCCATTTTTGTATCAGAAATGTCGAATCAATCTTAAAATTTATTCTGACCCGTTTTTCAAACCAATTTTAGATATCATGCTTGGGCCACAGATAATGACAACATAAAAGTGGTGTCTAAAAATTTGCTTGTTGCGCAATACTAGTGACATATCCATTGCAACTCATATCCTTAGACAGTATGAGTCCATCGTGACGAATATTTGAGGAATCCCCCAGAACAGTACCAGATAATGAAATTTAAGTTGCATTCGTATTGGTGTAACGATTACTTGATAAAACTTTGGTCTTCTCCGAGTTGAGTGTTACCCCAATTAGATACCGTGGCCAAATCACACTCAGCGGTTTTGCCGACACGGTGCCGAGATGAATAATCCAAATATAATCTTAAGACTTGTCTGTTCCACGCACGGGCCTCATATATATCATTGGATAGATCAAAAAGAGTGTAATGATGGGTTTTGTTACTGATTTGGCACTGTTGTGAGATGAATGACCCAAAAATATTTTCACGAGACCATAGGTTTTCTTTTCCGCAGGCGCAAGTGGTTTTCAACGAAATGCATGAAAGAGCATTATGCTTTAACTCTATGGATCTTCACCCGACCTTTCCCCCTACCATGTTAGGCCTGTACCTAACAATGGGAAAAGTTTGACGGGATACTTTAAAAATATTTCTGAATTTTGCCGCTTGAGTCTAGGCAAATCCGATTTTGAGCAAAAATATTGAGCTAAAAAAAAGCATCCCCGTTGTTTACGATTTACACTTGGTCTATTCTGGTAATATCTGCTTCGATTTATTGATTTCACGGCCATCCACAAAAATTATATCAAAATACTAATACGGCGAGGTGTTTAAAAATCAGCCTGGAAATCTGTATGAGCGAGATTTTAAATTTGTGTTGTTATGTCATCATAAACAATTCACTGATAGGCTTCCAGCCCAGAAGTGAACAGGTAAACGCTCGGGGAAAGGTCGATTCCCGTAAAAAGGCCCCTTCAGGCCATGCGGTGAAACAAGGATGGGCGACGCCTTTCACCGAAGAATACTGTTTATATGTAATAGAAACGAGAAAGCAAAACTGTAAACATATGACCAAATTGAGGAACGCTCTAAGTGTAGTACAAACTAGAGAGCAAACGATAAAGACGTGCACCACCACAAAATGCTGCGCTTATAAAAGCAATGTATCTTGCGTGCAAGTCACCCCGAGCAATATTCGACGTACTGAGTTCCCTGAGTATTGATTAATTGGGTGTCTCGAAAACTGTACGGGATGTACGGGATGTACTGGATGTACGGGATGTACGGGATGTACGGGATGTACTGGATGTACGGGATGTACGGGATGTACGGATGTACGGGATGTACTGGATGTACGGGATGTACGGGATGTACGGGATTAACGGATGTACGGGATGTACGGGATGTACGGGATGTACTGGATGTACGGATGTACGGGATGTACGGGATGTACTGGATGTACGGGATGTACTGGATAAAATTCTGCGCAATTAACCTTTTTGAAGAAGGCAAATTGAAATATCAGTGGAAAAGTTGGGAATATTTATTACTAACACTGTAACGAAAATGCAGTAAAATCGCCGTTCTTTGATAGTAATGCCAATCGATAAAATTAAAATCCACAGTCCATAATTTGGCATCCACAAGGCAACTACAATTTTGAAATATGAAAAATTTGCAAATTAATGTTAACTTACTGCGTTTTTATCACAGTTTGGTTAATAAAATGTGGTGGTCGTGTATGGCACTGAATGGTTTGCAACCAGTCGAACCGTGGTCATATTATATAAATCTAAGACAATTTCACGCACAGCGTATTGCACACACATACAATTACACCCAATAGTCTTGCCCTTAATAGGATTGCACCCAGAAGGAATGTACTCGGTAGAATTGGACCCTTCCCTATGATTGTAGTAGATGTACGGGATGTACTGGATAAAAAAATTTTCGCAAATTACCTTTTGAAGCATAGCAAATTGAAATATCAGTGGAAAAGTTTGGAATATTTATCACTAACACTGTAACGAAAATGCAGTAAAATCGCCGTTCTTTGATAGTAATGCTAATCGATAAAATTTCCATAATTTGGCATTCACAAGGTAACTACAATTTTGGAATATAAAATTCATGCAAATTAACGTTAACTTACTGCGTTTTTATCACAGTATAGTTAATTAAATGTGGTGTTCGTGAATTGCACTCAGTAGATTGCATCCAGTTGAACTGCGGTCTTGTTATCTTAAACCAAGACAATTCCACCCACAGCGTATTGCACACACTTTTAATTACACCTAGTAGTGTTGCACCCAGTAGTTTGCCCTCAACAGGATTGCACGCAGAAGGATTGCACTCGGATAATTGGACCCTTACCTATGATTGTAGAAAAATACTCACACAGTAGAGTTATAACCAGGGGAAGCAAGCAGTAGAATTACATCCAGTATGGATGTGCACAGTAGCATACCACTCAGTAATATTGTGCAGTCTCCTATTATAGCAGAGTAACCAATAATTCCAGTAGAGTTGTACCCAGGAGGTTGCACCTTGAAGAATGGATGGGCCTGTGTACTGAACGTCTGGGATCATAAATTGCGGAACAGTGTGCCAAAAATACGGAGAATTTAGAGAAACTATCTCTTACAACATGACAAATTGGAATCGACTGTAACAAAAATGCGTAAAATCGCCTTTCTCCGGTGATATTCAAGTTAATATTCCAAAATGGACATAAATCGCATCAACGAAGTGAATTTAGAAAATTAAATTCACTTCAAACGAGCGTTAAATTTAGTGTACTTTTGTCACAGTGTGGTTAATTAAATATATATAATAAAATCAATACATGGGCCAAACATACTTTGTCTAATGAACCCTAACGTCATCGTACTGACTGACCATTCATTATTCTGCTTTATCAGGTGTTTTGATTTCATTCAATTTTTCGTCACTTGTCACTTTTGTGGACTGAAAATTGGTCTTGCTCGTGTCGTGGGTGTTTCACTTTTAGCGACCGACTGCGTGACATATGCTTAAATAACTTTTCCAAGCATTTCAGGTGATTAATCGTGTGGGATTTATAGAGTGCATTTCCAAGTTTCTGGGTTCCTGTTACTTCAATGGCGGATATTATGTTGCAGTACGACGATGTGACGGACGTTAATATTACTTGAATAGATTCAGAAATTTTCTTCACTTGCCAAATAGTTTTGAGTTTTAAAAATTGAATTTTGAATTTCAACCCAAAGGTTTACGGTTTTCAATATTGGAATATTTAACCCTGTCGTTTCATTCAACAACGAAATTGCATGTCTATTATGACGTCACAATCAAAGACAGATTTTCGTCAACAAAAAGTCAACGACGCGTTTAACGCTCAACGTTAGTTTAGACAGATTCGGCAGACAGGTTTAGACAAATGCTCAAGAAGAAAAGAAAAATTTCTTGTTCAGTATGTGCAGAACCCTGCACAAATGGTACATTCTATTTTTGAATTGCTGCTTTTCCAACAAGGGTTATGACTTCGAGGCCGCGTTAAAGCGCATTGAAGAGAAATTGATATTGTCGGACGCAGAGGGTTGGGAGGCAGCCAAACAAGAAAAGAATATGCTTGAAACATATGGAATAAAACCTCCGCGTATCGACAGAACTGTGTGTTGCGTGAACAAAAACGTAAGGATCATGTTTCTTATGATCTACTGAAGAAATTGCAACCCGGTGTATTAAAAGAATACTTGCCCGTCCAGGTCGTTGGGGACGGAAATTGTATGTACAGAGCTTTATCACTGTCATTGTTCGGATCGCAGAAGATAAACAAATATTTTCGACTCCTAACGGTGATAGAGCTCATGGAAAATCAACCAAAATATGACTCTTCGTCAATATCATTTGTCGATTATATAAACGACGAAGATGTAATTTCGAACGGTGGATTTTCCGAAATTGTCCTCGAGGCAGTAAGGCTATATACGTACAGTAGATTTATTCACCTGTACGCAGCCAGTGCTGCTCTCCAGCTTCCCATCCAATCTTTCATGGCAAGCTCCGGATTGCTAGACAAGAGACATCCACATATACCAGAAAAGTCGTGGTCGCGGCATGCGTTATTATGTGGACAATTACAAACATTCCACCACAAGGGTTTGCACAGTATAAGCCTAATCATTTTGTACAACTTGTGAAAAATACGATGAAGAATCAATTGATACAAATAGATATATGTGAAACAGAAATAAAACAGAAGACCGGCGTTTGCAAAAAAGAAAAAAATCCACCTCATGATGGCGTCGCAAGGGATACACAAAAAATGGTGACAAATGGAGGTTTCAAGAATAATGCGATACATATAGATGTAAAAGAAACAGACGTAGAAGACACTTGCAGTGAGGAAGTGAAAAATCTTCAGGCAAAAATGCAGTGAATTATCATCGAGAAAATACAGGAAAAAATGAAGATATACGAACTCACGGCAATACGATAGAAACAGAACAAAAGTCAATCTTTCCAACAAAGAAAATCTCATATTTAAAAAATGAAGCAGTACAATTACACGAAGACAAAATAGAAGTAGAACTGGAATCGGACAGTGATTTTGAAACTAAAAATGGAAGTAATTTAATCGGAATCAAATTGGATGATGATAAAGAAGAATTTGTAGTCACAAATAGTTTAGAAGATTATCAGGAGACGACATTGGAAGAAACTGAAGCGAGTAATAGCAAAGAATATTCAAATAATATTTATAATAAATCACCTGAGCGTATATCGAAGGCATTGATACCAAATGCATTCATGGCCTATTAAAAAGGTGTTACAAAAGCTCTTAGACGAACAGAAAACAGTTCTAACGGAGATCCCGAAGGGGAAAAAAGAGGATGTATATTTCATTGCTAAAAATTCGTACAATGAACAAAGGAGAATGAGGCTTCAAGCGTTCGTACTTCGATGACTGCGGGCTTGGGTTCGAACAAGTGCCAGGTCTTCATTTTTTTATGTCGAAAAAAGTAACTTGTTTGAAATACATAAGTGTGATGGTTTATACTGCCGAAGGGTGAATAGAATGAGTTATGAACCGATTGAACCTCAGCCAAATCTTGAGAATATTTTAGCTGTAAAACAACAACATAGTCAGTTGCAACGCCAGCGCACCTACAAACGCCGTATCGCATGGATTCCCCTTGCTTCGAGAAAAAGTGTGGCGCGTGAAATTTAGTCACTGGACAAACAATAATAACGAGTCAATAAATCATGCATTGAAAT
Source organism: Styela plicata (assembly GCA_963675895.2). Classification (NCBI taxonomy): domain Eukaryota; kingdom Metazoa; phylum Chordata; class Ascidiacea; order Stolidobranchia; family Styelidae; genus Styela; species Styela plicata. Next base: position 7,347 of record CAVMBJ020000110.1, read on the forward strand.
CGAAAACCAATTGGCAAGTGAAGAAAATTCCTGAATTGATTGAGTTAATATACGAGTCCGTAACTTCATCATACAGCGACATAATATCCGCCATTCAGAAAACGGGACCCTACAAACTTGCAAATGGTTTCCAAATGCACTACACAAATCCGACAGATTGGGCAGATATGTCACCTGAAGACCGTGAGAAAGCTATTGAAGCGTATTTCAAACAGTCTGTCCCTAATAGTGGAACACCAACTAGCAAGGCCAGTTTCAAGGCCACAATAGTTTCAAGTGGCGAAAAATTGATTTTAGCCAAACCACCTGAAAGAGCAGGAAGAAAACCCGGTCAGTCATCACGGTCGAAAACAAAAAAAACGCTTAAGATTTCATTAGGCAAACTGGTGCTATTAATTTAAAAGACAATGTTGATACTAGAAATAGTAAACAAATCACCTCTACGTGATGCTTTAAACGGCTCTTGCATTAAACATTTGAAACCCACTCATTTAAATGCTCTCTTCGTTCAACTGTTTATGTTATATAATAATTAATAATTAATTTATGACATTGCGACTTAATTTACAGTTCATTTGCATTATGTTTCCAGATTTTTTTTGCCCTGATGCGATTTATGCCTGGAATGGAATGTTGATGGACGAGTGGGTGTGGTTGCATTTAAATTGGTAAATCGGGGAGAAATATTTTATTCTTTTATTTCATTATCACCGAGTAAAATTAAATTCAAGGAACGGTGATTTTAATACATTTCTTGTTACAGTGCAATTAGTAACTGCCCAGACATTTTTTTTAGTAACACTGTATAGTAAATTTGGCCATGTCCCATCTCTTCCTCAACGAAATACTATCCGTGAAAAAAATTCATTCAAAAATATCTCGAAAAACCTTCTTTGTTGCATTTCAATAAGTTTTGTTTTGCTTCGTGACTGGTTGTTGTACCAGTTCCACTTCGTTTTATTTCGTATAATTTTGAGTGACTTTAAATTGCTATTCTATTACAGATAATTGGCAGTAAATTCTGATTTTGTCATTGAGCCCCATCCCCTTACCGCACAACCATTACATAATCCCGGCTGTCGTTGCTGGTATTTATGCAATGCATCTCTTACAAGCTTTATAGCATTCCATTTACATCGTAAACCCCCGCGCGGTTGCTTTTTATGTACCACATACGCGTGTTGGGGAGAAGTCATTTCACTTCAAGTCGAGTCGAAGAACACTTGAGTTGCGAGTCGAGTCCAAGTCGTTGGTGCGATTTATGTCAATTAGGAAATGTGGACTTCAATATCATCGATTAAAATGACTGTTGAAAAACTGTAACTTACCTGGATTTTTGTTACAATGCTAGTAGTAAATAATCCGGACTCATTGGCTGATATTTCAGTTTTTAGACTATTTTTTGTGCGAAATTTCTCCGTATTTTTGTTTCAGCGATCGGCAATTTATCATCATAACATGAAGCAATTTTGTACTATACATAGCGTACAGAATCCCATAACTCTGAAAGCAGTTACTGGTTTTATACCATACATACATTATACACCCACTCTACAACATTTAATTCATTTCGTTCGGTACATCTAGTTTCTACAAGATGTTATTCTACTGCGTGTAATACCCGGGGTACAACTCTACTGGATGATAATATTTTACAATCACAGGAGATGGCGCAATTCTGCCGAGAGCAACCCTATTAAGAGCAATTATACTGAACATGGATGGGTGCAATACTACTGGTGGTATTAAATGTGCGTGCAATACGCGTGGGTGAAATGGCTTGGGAATAATATAACAAAACTGCAGTTCAGCTGACTGCAAACCATTGAGTGCAATCAACGTCCACCATATTTAATTAACCACACTGTGAAAAAAACGCAGTAAATTACCGTTCAGTAATTTATATTTTTTAAAATTGCAGTCGAATGTATATTTTAATATTATCGATTGGCATTACCATCGAAAAACGAAATTTCACTGTATTTATGTTACAGTGTTAGTAATGATTATTCCAAACTTTTCTACTGATATTTCAATTTGCTATGCCTTTTTTATTGAAAGTAACTCAAGGCCGAAGGCAGTTTGTAGAAGGAACCAACTAGCGGCTTCAAGAGGTAATCTGCGCTAAATTTTCCGTACATAATACACATATGTTACATGTTACATAATAAGCCATAACCAGTCAGAATTTTTTAATTTGAAATTCTTCGCAAAAACACTATTTTCAGTCAAATATTATTAGGCAAGTATCGGGCGCAATTATTTCCACACAATCACAATAAAGAGGGGTGTAATTCTGCCCAGTGCAACTATAATGGGGGTTGTATCCTCCAGGATGTCATTCAACTAGATGCAATCCTACAGAATGTAATTTGACTGTGTGCGTAGTCCTGCTAGGTTTAGGCATTTTATTACGGTGTAAGTAGTAACGATTCGCCCCTAATAAATTAAAAGACTTAGCAAATGTTGTTGCTTCCCCCTCTTAAAGAAATATTATCAGTAAGTTCAGTACATTCCCTGAGTCATTCCCATATGTAATATATAGCATTCAATTCACATAGGACGTTGCCGATGCAGTTGGTGCTGTGTGCAATGGATCATTTACATGTCACTACCTGTTTGTTCCTTGTCTAATCGTTATATATACCATACATTCATTGCATACCTCAAAACACGCATGCGCATGCCGTACATCCAGTGCATGCCGTACATTCCGTATATCACGTGCCTGCCGTACATTTCGTGCATGCCGTACATCACGTGCCTGCCGCACATGTCGTGTATGCCGTACATCCCCTGTGCATGTCGCACATCCAGTATATACCAGGGTCTGCTGTGCGCCTCACCGGTTCAAATAAGCACTGCTTACAGCTTCCTCCACCAACCAGGTCCATGCACAGGAAAAATGATAAGCCAAAAACCTTCATCCCGGTTCGGAACTGGTATGTGCACAATACTATATTCGCGCCTTTCCTCTCCTACAGGATGAAAATGAGATCGTTTCCTAAATCTTGCATCCAGGAAGCACGTTAAAATGGGGCATCTGGTTTGTATATCTTGTTTGTCCATGATATGAGCCCGAATTCATATTACAACACGTCTTCCGATTTGGGCTTCCCTGAACGGGAAGAGATATACTTTCGGCAGTTTTTTTTAATGAAAAA
>CAVMBJ020000110.1:18101-30109 GCA_963675895.2 Styela plicata
ATAAAATTGGAAAACAAAAACACTATCAAGTAACGTAACTGAACCTATTAACGCCACTTCCGAAAATATACTTTCTTACGCCTTCCGAGCTCAAACTCGCTACAGCTAGCACTAAAACTGCTCGGGTCAACGTTGTTAAGCACAGCGACACCTATCGCAACTTATAAATTACACAAGTGGATGTGATTGACAATTCAAATAAGGTAATTAGCCTATTAAAATTCACATACAATATTGGCGCCAATTTTGCACACGGCCCATTTTGACCTTGACCTTCGGAAATAACGCCACTCTGGGCATTTGATCGCTGGACGTCGTCTGGGATGGCCGCAGATTAGTTCTTGAGGTGTTTCAGTTTTGAAAATTATTAAAGTGGTTGGGTAGAGAGTTGCGATTTTTTTGTGGGGGCCGTTGAAAAAAGTGGCGGTATAAGGGCATGTGAAAAAATGCTCGGGAAAATAGAAAATTGTGATATTCTGAACCTTTTTATGGTCTCTGCTTTCCCAAAACGTATTTTAACCATGCGCGCGTAGAATGGAAGTGGAAATGTTCGGGATTTAATTGAGATTTTGTGAAAATTTGAATTTAGCGTTCCGAGTTGTCAAAATAATTGAAAAAGGGAAATAATTTTTCCCAACTCATAATTTTATTTATTTTCCTTCTTATATTTGAAAGTTAATAATAAGTTTGGCAAGATGGGTAAAATGCGGAAAAATTGGAAAAATGACGAAAATATGAAATTAGCTTTTGATTTGGTTTTAAAAAAGGGATGGAAAATTAAAACTGCGGCTGAAAAATATAAAATACCAAGAAAGACCCTTAGTGATCGAGTGAACGGGAAACCGCATTGAATGCATGCGCGGGAGCAAAAAAGCTGGACGAGAAGGATGAGAAGGCATTGAAATCATATGTAGATCAAATGTCAGATCGGGCTTTTCTCTTGACCGTAGACCAAATCAAAAAGTACGCTTGGTGCGTGGATAAAAAAAGAGGAAAACGAATAAATTCGGAAAAAATGGCCAAGCAACAAATGGTGGCGGAATTTTCGCGACAATAATAACCTAAAATTAAGACGACCGGATATGCTCGATCGATTCAGAGTGAGTGACACTGTGATTAATGATTTAAGGGACTATTTCCAAAAACTGAAAAAAATTTTCGAGAAATACAATTTTAATCAAAAACCTACTAGAATTTTCAACTGCGACGAGTCAATGATTGATCTCAATAAGAAAACTCAACGAGTGGTTGTCGCTGGCGGAACCAAGCGAGTGCATTCTCGCCAGTTTGCATCACGTGAGCACATCACGATCCATTGCTCCGTGAGTGCCGCGGATCTGCTATGCCACCGTATATTATATACTCTAAAAGTTTTCTGGAGGAAATTATGCCAAAAATACCACAGTGGAACAGTATTCGCTAAATCAGAATCTGGATTTATGGATTCCGAGTTAATGTTGAAATGGTTTAGGAAAATATTTTTTAAATATGCCCCTGCTGATAGAACACGGAAAATCCTGTTCTGCTTCTTATGGATGGTCATCTATCACACTGCACCCAGGCTCTGATTGATGAAGCAAGACGGGAGAACGTCATTTTGATGTCTTTAGTGCCACACACCACACATTTGTGCCAACCGTTGGACGTGGCTGTATATAAAAGTTTTAAAACTGAGCTGACCAAGTTTGTCAATTTGGGTCAGGCATTGGTGGGTGCACTATGGGTGGCAAAAAAAGACGTGGCAAGAATAGTACGGATGCCGATGGAAAAGTCAATGAGTATGCATAATATAACTACTGGTTTTGCTAAATGTGGTATATTCCCATTCAACCCTAACGCTGTAGATAAAACCCAATTATTTCGAGGGATCTCTACCAGTTTCATGATGTGGATCTCTCAATTCCACCTGAAATCTCAAACAAAAATCCCAAAATGGTAGAGGCATCTGTGCAAACTGGGCACCAAGGAGATGAACCAGGCACCTCCTCGCAAATACCACAAACATCGGTTGAACACCCGTTTGTAAAATTCGGCCTTATATCTAAAGATCTCGCTGATGTATTTCGTCCGCCGAAAGAATATATTCCAAAAAACCGGAAAACCCCCCTTAGAGTGAAATCCAAGGCGCGGGTACTCACTGCCGATGAGATAGAAGTGGATTTGAACAATCAGAAAAAACAAATAGAAGAAAAGGAGAGCAAGAAAAAGGCGCACAAAGAAAAAAATAATTTAAAAGAAGATTGGGGTGGACATGACATATGTCACATCTGTTCCGCCAATTGGAACGATGCGACCACCGAGGTACAGATAAAATGGGTGGGGTGTGAAATTTTTCAATGTAAAAATTGGTGCTGTCCTACATGCCTTCCAGTAGACTTCGATTACAGTGAAGAATTTTTTTGTGCAGATTGCGAATAAACAATTTTTGTAGGTTAAAATTTTTTTAATACTTGAAGGATTTTATAGTTATTTTATTATTATTATTGATTTTAACGTTGCGTTTATAAAGTTGTGTTTAAGTTTAAAGTTGTATTTAAGTTATTAAAAATATAAGTTATTAATAATCGCGCGGTTACCTAATTATTTGTAGTCACTTGATAAAGGGAAAAATTGTCATTTTTGATACGCTATGACGGTACATCACATATTGACACTAGGTGGCGATATTAACTCAGCACACCCCCCCCCCCCAAACAACGACAGCAGCGGATAGGCCATAACAAATAATTCGACGCGCCCACTCCCTCCCACCGAAAACCATGCGTCTTAACCACCCTCTCGCGACGGTTTTGCCGTCGTGGTTGCCGTTTTTTGTTGAGTGGCGGAATAAGGTACCCATGGCCCTATTAACGCCATTTTGAGTTTGGTAGGTATTTGAGATTTTATCGGCATGTTAGTTTGTACCTAGAGTTTCGGTTGAATTTGAAATGAAAAGATAAGTAATTATTATTTCCAAATTACAATCTACTTGTGTTATCGAGTGAAGTGACTTTTAGGTACGAGCACTTCATTTCGAAAAGTGGCGTAATAAGGTTCGGGTACGTTACACAAAAGTGTTCCTTTGTCGCATAGGTAGCGATACGATGAGGCGAAAATTGTTGTGCTGCCAGGTGGTACTATGGATGGTATTTGATATTTTCATCCCATGAATGGTTGGAGTCCGTCTTAAAACTTCGATTTTATCATGATATTAGTCCGATAAGTCTTCGTTTATATCATTTATTTTGCAAAATTTTGTGCCCAAATTACTAAATGAATATAAAAGGTTCATTATTACCGTCGTTGTTGCAAGCAAGTCAAGGAATGAAGAACATAATACAGTTGCTTTAGAATTGTGATCTTCGATATTATCTTGTATCTTTCTTTTTCAGGCTAAAAAAGAAGCTCCACCTCTTGAAAAACCTGAAGTAGTAAAGACTCATCTGCGTAATATGGTTGTTGAACCGGAGATGGTTGGAAGTGTTGTTGGAGTCTATAACGGAAAAACCTTCAATCAAGTTGAAATCAAGGTAAACTTGTTTCGTATTAAAACCAATATGCTGATATTTTATTATTTCATGTGTGCCAATATTCTGGCAATTTTGAAATATCATTTTTAAATCAATTAATACAGTGCGATTTGATTTCTGTGTTTTTTGCTCAAAATAGACAACAAATGAGCATTTGCAGAATTTGACTGTGTTTATATAACTGAATTAATCAATGATTGTGTGTTTGCCACCGAGCATATATTCATACTCATTCTGGTTGCTCAACCGGTTATGTGCAAATGAACTTTTGTTTTGCCAATGTTTTGAATGTTCATCAGGACAATGGAAAAATGTAACTTTCCATTTATCCAATTTCCCTGATAAAAAACGTCTGTATAGGGGTCCTGTACCTTTGTCTTAATCTACATATAAACAATAAATCCTGGAGAGAAGAAAGTGCATTAAGTGCGATGGTTTCGCGCTGGTTCGGTATTCGGATCGCTTGAGTTGATAATATTTATCTGTTGTTTCTGTGTAGCCTAATGTAAAAAGCTTGGTGTGTTAGTTAGATAAATCAAATAGCTCGTTTCAGGGTGGACTAATCTTGTTTTTCATTGGACGACTGGGTTTCAGATAACAAAATTTTTGGGCTGGACGCAAATTGGATAACTGGCCCATTTAAGTGCTATATGTGACTAAATCCACAAGACCGTTGTTATAAAACCGTGAGTCTTAAATAGAAGACGCCTCCACTCCCGTTCAGACATTTTATTATGCTCTTTCTTATTTTTGTCAATTAAGTTTATGACAAGAAGGCATTTTTCACATTACACATGCATTAATTATTGAGAAATTGCCAGCGTATGACGCAGTGTACAACGCAACTTATAATGGTAGCGCACAGCGGGCATTCTAGTTTCTCAACGACGGGATACGATGATCATTAGGATTTAAATTTACGATTTTTTTTTTAAATGTAATGATAATGGTAGCCATAATATCATGCGACTATGAAATAAGATTTGGCATGCCCGAGTTTGGAAGTTATTACTATTAATGAACGATTCAAGCGATTATGTAAAACAATTTGATTAATATGCGTTGGCTGCAGTTGGATCTATCTTCAATTGAATCCGCTCCCCTTATTAAATCACCTTTCACGTACGGTAATTATTCTAATCTTGTCGCTAGATTTGCTAGCATCTCGCGGGAGAATAAAGTGATATTTTGGGTTCAGAATTTTTAAGAACAACAAGCCGTTTTGCTCTTTTTACATGTACAATAATAAAATCAGTTTTATCGTTCTTCCGTCTCGGTTTTTAAGTAATTAAGGTATTTATTAAAATGGATACAATGACCATGTCATTGTATATTTTTTGAAGATATTTGCAGCGATGATTGAATGGCATCGGCTTCCAGATGATGTTAATCTGGAATAATGTCTATTGTTCAATATAGTCTATGTTATGAATATGTGAGAAGAGGTGTATGGCATCGCACAGTGGTAAAAGAATGATTCTTTAAAAACAGGTCTTGATCATCTTGGCAAACTTTAAATCGTTTATAACATTAAATATGCAGTAACAATAGGGACTATTCCACAGTACGCATTTGAGAGCAATCCTGTACACTGAACAACTTCTTCGCACCCTGATCATACTACTTCATTACAGCAAAATAATTTTAAAATCGATGCCCAGTTCTCTAAAAGTAAAAGTCTAAATGGAATACTATAAACAAACAAACATTTTTAAAGTAATTTTCTTTTTTTGAAAGCTGATATCAACGACAAAAATTCAACAGATTTCTGTTCCTCTAAAAGTCTAAATAGAATTTGATGATGCCCGAAAAGTTGCAGAATAAGGTGAAATGCTTTATCAGAATGCACCTAGTGTGTCTATAAAATCCTGGCTGTTGTCATTCACACTTCTCATGACAAAATGATGTTGTATCTTTGCCGTTGTCTTCTTCTACCACATGCGTGTGATCAGTTATATTAGATAAGTCCTACGGCACGACAGACCGGCTTTTGGCAATCGCAATCGATCATTATGTACTAAAATTATGTATAAACTATCGACCACAATGGATCTGGACAATCTGAAACGGTCAACCTAAAAGAAAGACTCAATTATTCTGTTGATTAACTGTTCAGGCAACGTAGTCGCCAAACGCCAAGATTCTGCCACATTGGCTCGTGTACTGTTATGAATAAGTATCAAACACCTACCAACTTCACTAACAGACTCGTAAAGTTGTCGATTCAATAGCCAGCCTTCATGCCCCTCGGTTCATTGGAAAATAGGGCATTATGACAACACATGTGCGAGCCCAGAGACATTTGAAATAATGGCAAAATAAAAACATCGTTGGCACATCACTGGATGAGCAACTAGAATCACTAGAAATTATTTAATGTCATTATCGGGGCTGTGGAGTTGGAATTTCCCAGATTCCAGGAGTCTGTAAAATAGAAAATACACAAAGACTCGCACCTGCCAAGCCTCTGTCGTTTCTCTGAAATACATGATGGGAAATTTACAATAAATTTTGCATTACAATAACGTATGAACTTTGCATTACAATCCAAAATATGCACAACTGCTTAGACTTTTTCTGTAATGACACAACGTTTTAGAAGTGATATTAAAGGGGCATAATCCAATAAGTTTACAACCTTTGCTCTGCTAATCTATCACCAAATTTAGTATTAATGAGTAAATATGTTTTCAGCCCGAGATGATTGGACATTATTTGGGAGAGTTCAGTATCACATACAAACCTGTGAAGCATGGACGTCCTGGTATTGGTGCCACTCATTCATCTAGATTTATTCCATTGAAGTAGTCTATCAATAAAACTTCTACAAACAAAGTGTTTTTATTTGAAGGGTATTGCAAATGAGTTTATAATGCCGTTGATTTATTATTGTGAAGTAGACTAGTGTTGTTTCATGGCTGTAGGGTGGTTTCTCGTTGGGATTCGTTTTCATCTTCACTAATAGCGAACCCCCTTGCAGTTACTGAGAGTTTGTATGCGCAAACATTAATGTGAAAGTTGTTGATATTACCGAGGTTGAGGTTGCAATTTTATTCTACGCAGGAAGTGCACTCCTTTCTGTCTATGTGAAATAAACTCTTTAGCAAGCTGAGGGGGTGCACAAAAGAACGGGCGGCGTTTATACTAATAGCTACACAAAGAGGAAAACTTCACTGGTCACCTCATTGATGTGCGTTGCTCTGCCTTCTGAGCCCAGATGGTAAGCCTTTCCAAGGGCTGAAGGGTCATGTAGCCGTAAATCTCATGATCTTTATTGAAGCGTTTTTCCAACTGGCACACAAAATTATTATCAAATAATGCCACCATACAAATAAAAAGCGCGCCTGACTACATGCAGGATTGTCTTTGGCTGGTGATATGGGGTTGATTTCGTTGTTTTGAGCTAACTCTAGGGAAAGAGAATTTAAAATTAGATGTGTTTAAAAAATGAGCCATTTCCGGTGGGTAGTTCAGCTCTAATCGATGTCATTTATCCCGCTAATTTTCAAGAGGTGTTATCAAAATTCAATGCAGTTTTGCAAATAGCTTTATTTTCAAATAACCTCATCCGATATACTAGCAACATATTGTGTAAGATAAATATTCCTCGATTACGTAAAAACTTCTTGAAATTTGTAAGGACCATTGCGCTCATCTAAAGTTGATCTGTTGCTCATCTGTTGGTTGCTTAGAATGTAATTTCTGGTTTTCTATGTCGTGTTCGAACAAAGCCAATGGCCCTCAGGAGAGTGGGTGCTAAGAATCCCACGGCAACCAATTTCACTATTTTTCCCTAATATTCGTGGATCGAGGGGAAACTTCTTTTCTGTTGAATCAATTCTTGCGAAGAATAGACCTGGCGTTCTTGCTCTCTGAGACCAATCTCAATCCTGGAATCTCGTCTTCATATTTCGGGGTTGAAGGTTACTTGCCTATCAATACGCAAGGATTCTTCTAGGCATAAGTACGGATTTGCTGTCTACATTCCTACCAATCCGCTTGCAGCTCGTGTCTTTGCCTTTGAGTATACTTCATAATCATGTCTGTGCTTGCGAATGTCGACTTTGACTTCGACTTAGTTTCTTTTCTTCATATACCGTTCGCCTTCAACCCAGGATTGTTGTGTCTTGGACGGTATATCTCTACGAATGTACAAAATTCTGATGTCTTCTCCGTGCGCCGAATTCTTCGTGATGGAAGATTTTAACGCCCATCAGAATACCTGCTTAAATTCTGCTGCAACTGACGTGGCCTGAATAAAAAGTAATAATTTTTCCATTACTGAGTCACTGACTCAGATGGCGAAATTTAAGACTCGGATTCCAGACAATCCGACCCACACTCCTTCCCGACTGGATCTGTGTTTCATTTCGGATCCAGCGGATATATCGTCCCTGGTTCCGCAGCCCCTTCATGGTACCTCCGAGGACGTTATTTTGCAGCTGAAGTTGAAAATTCGGACCCATATGACCAAAGAGTCTCCCTTTCACCGCACTTCTCATATTACAAATGCATTAACTGAGATTATTTTCGTAATATTCTCCGCGATCTGCCGTGGAGTTACGTTTTTTTTATTACCAGCCGATGCCTGACCCATTGAAGATTCCAGCAAAGCCCTACTTTACCCATGGTTTTTACCCGAATGCTCTGCGGCAATAGAGCCAGAAATCGTAACTTTCACAGCTATCGCCAACATCCCAGCAACAATAATAGAATTTTTTGGAAAAGGCGAAATAATTATAAAAAAGTCTTCAGTTGTGCTAAGGCAAAATACATGGGCTCGATCAAAACAAGAATATTTAATCAACAAATTAGCATGAAAGATTTCTGAAAAATAATAAACAATATTTCAAACAGGGGTAAGTCGACTATCCCACTTCTTTTTACTGGTACCGAAATACTGCATACTTTTATAATGACAATGCGGAGTTGTTGACTGAAATATTCTCTGGCTTCTGAAACCGGATATAATCCTCAATATTCCTTTACCTGATTCCCCAAACCCTACTCCCGTTATATTGGACAGAATGTCGGGAATCCTGCTTCTTGTCTCCAGGCCCCGATAGAATTCCATCTGTTGTTCTAAAAATCATATCGCCTAAACTATCCCTCTTTTGGCAAAATTATCCAATAAAATGTGTGAAAGGATGCACATTTCTTTATATCTTGGAATGTGCATCCACTGTCCCAGCTTTCATAACCTGTGAACTGATCCAAACATCCGGTTGGCTCAACCGATAAGAGCATTGGAAATACGCTTCGAGCTATGTATCACTGATCGTCGTCACGCGAGTTCGAATCCCGTGAGGGATGGTCAACGGTGCACGCGTAAATACTGCTTAAGGACGCAATACACGCTTGCGTAAGTTGCATTTTTTCTAGGTTTGTATTATTTTAACCTTGCGTTTTACGCTTGCGCAACGCTCCGCGTGCGTTTGTTTACATTTTCCAACGCAACTGAACGGTTTGCTATGCAAGCTAAAGGAAGTTGCTCGTTTCATTGCGCAAATTTCTACCTTGTAATCATTTGGTGATGATTCTGAATTGAAGGCGGATGCTAGGTCTGGCGAGTGAGTTTTATTTCAGGGAAAACGCCATAGCGATACCTACTACCTAACTGCATTAAAAGGACGAGTGAGCTAGTCGTATACTCTGTATTAGACGGCGACAAATGAAGTCATCCTACTGGTACCGGCAGCCTGCCATTCGTATTCCGGTACCGACATAAGCCTATACAATATATGACAAACCTAACTTCTGTCGTCGCCCAAGAATCGGTTGTACCCATAACCTTTTTTCCCTCCTCCTCTTGTAAATTATATACACTAATAAAAGTCTTCCGAATCTCTGCCTTCTCATATCGCTCTTCATCTGTTCATACGCCGGAGTCTGTAACCGCCGGCACCAAATCTGCTTGCATGACCTGGCAACAAGGGCGAGATGCGAGACTGAGATTCAATTGAAAAACTGACTTTTATACGCCCTAGTGATTATTAACGCAAGGTAATGCAACCGTGTATTGTCGGTTTTATTTTTTTTCCTTTAAAGGTAAGACAACTTTGCGTGTATTGCGGCCTTCACGCTTCCTCCACCAACCAAGTCCGCGTACAGGTAAAATGAGAAATATGACAAGCCAAAAACCCTCACCCCGATTAGGAACTGGTATCTGCACGAGAGGTCGTGGTTCGCCATATGATTAAGCTGAATTCTCGTCTTTTCTCTCCTGCAGGATAAAAATGAAATCCCATCCTAAATATCAGCCTTTCAGTCTTTTGCCAATCATCCGTAAAATATTTAATCGTCTTATAGATAATAAACTTTCTGGACACCTAGAGTCCCTTTGTCTTCTTATAACAAGTAATTTGCGCAGTTATAACTGAGCGAATTTCTCAAGATTTTGATCGTTGTGGGGAGATAAGATCGGCTGCTCCTGACATTTCCAAAGGTTTCGACATAGTTTGGCAACATGGTTTATCACAGAGAATGCAGTCACTTAGAATCTCAGGTCAATTCTTTTCAACAATAAACTCGCTTTCATCCAATTGAAAGGTTAACGTCGTTCTGTACGACCAACGTTCAGGGAACCTATTCCATTTCATCTTCAGGGATCGATCCTCGGCCCAATTTTATTCTTGTATAAGCTATATTAACGACTTGTCTGGTAACTTGATATGTGACTATGCTGGTTTCATGTCTCAATCAAAAACCTAATACGTACAGATGAACCGTCTTGGGTGCCCGGTTAGTTAAATCGTTGGATCGAATACGCTTCGAGCTACGCATCACTGCCCTCCTGGGTTCGAATCCCATTAAGGATTATATGCGAGAGATCTACTGAACGACTTAACCAAAATAATTGATTGGGGTGACAATTGCCATGTAAATCTCAACTCGGGGAAAAGTTTTGTCAAATATTACAATAAGGTAAGCGAAAATCAAATTTCTCTTTCGGGTACTGTTCTTGAGATATCTTCACACATCCGTTTCGTTGGACTCACAAATTTCTACGGATTTGAGTTGGAAAGACCATATCACTAGCATTGCTAAAATGCCTCTACGAAAGTCGGTCCTTTATATCAAGCTCGACATTATCTTTCTCAACCCAAAACCATTACTTCATTGTAGAAATCTCTTATTCGACCCTGCATGGAATTTGTTGTCACATCTGGGATAGTTCTGAATATACTTGATCGTAGTCAACGGCGCATGATCAATATGGTTGATCTCACTTTTCTTTAGGTCTGCAAAGCTTGTCCTTGCCGCATTGCTTTTGTTTTATTTACAGGTATTATCTCGAACTTCGTTCAGGGGATCTGTTTGCTCTAGTTTCTCCACAAAAAACATACCAACAGTATGAATACCTGTTGTATGATTCGCCAGGCAGCAATTTCGTACCATACCAACTACCAATGTCCAAAACCGCCTTATTAAAACCTGGCCACCGCAAGAAACATCACCAACACCTCAGATCAAAGGGATGCAGTTCCATGCTATCTGGTTCAAATCCAGGACAGTAAAACATAGGCGTAACCGGCGGAAGATACATATATGCTTATGCCCCCCCCCCCCCCCCCCAATATCATTGTTCGTAAAGATTGAGTGATTGCCAACAGTTGGAATACCTGTTTGATGATTCGCCAGGCAGCAATTTCGTACCATACCAACTACCAATGTCCAAAACCGCCTTATTTGTAAAACCTGGCCACCGCAAGAAACATCACCAACACCTCAGATCAAAGGGATGCAGTTCCATGCTATCTGGTTCAAAATCCAGGACAGTAAAACATAGGCGTAACTGCGGAAGATACATATATGCTTATGCATATACTTATTACACTATCTAAAGTGAAGGACAAAGTTGACCTAAAGAAAAGGAAGGGAGTAGTTTATTGTATCCCATGTAAAGACTGCAAAGAGGTATACATAGGAGAAACAAAGAGAAGTTTTTGCCACAAGGTGTTAAGAACACCAACGAGATGTAGGAAAATGTGATTATGAAAAGTCTGCATTATCCAAGCATGCATACTGCAATGACCACAGAATAGATTGGGAGAAGCTACTATATTAGAGAGAGAAGATTATTACAAGAAAAGACTATTTTTAGAATCATATCACATCAACAGCATATCACAGACAATGAATGATAAGAAGACTTGCATGTTTCCGGCAGCTTATCAGACTATCTTTCAACGTAGATAGGGTAGACATTTATCTTTAGCTTTTTTTTGTCTCTTTTTACTCAGAATTTAGAGTATTTTAATCTTTTATTACTAGCTTATTTTAGAACGTCCCCCTTTTACAGTATATAGCATTGTTGATGACTTAACCATTCCATTGCCCTGATGAAGAACGTCTGTATAGACATTCGAAACGTTTGCACATCACCGGTTGAGCAATTAGATTCACTATTATTGTTCGTATTATAACATCGAATAGCGCATAATATGAGAATGGTAGACCGGTGGTGATGAATAGTGATGGGATGAGCATTATCTTCGC
>CAVMBJ020000111.1:0-30041 GCA_963675895.2 Styela plicata
ATTCAGAAAAATTTAATGAAAATCCGGTTGGGAGTTATAGCTTATATTATGAATATTACAGTTGAAAAATTGTCACTTTTACACTCTTGAAAAATTCGCCGTCTCAAACCTGTTAGACAAATTAAACATTTCTGGATTTTTTTCAAACAATTGCCTTTTTGGGAAAACAGATAAATGTTTTGAATTATATTTATAGATTTTATTAGCCTGCATATTGTGGTAAGAATGTAAAATCTTCAAAATTTTGGAAGGTTTTCAGAGTTAGCTTGCAAATAGTCAGATAAGCATATCCTTTCCTTAAAAATTACAATATTTCTTATTGTTCTAGGGCGTCTTTGCTTAACTTTTGCAACCAATTTAACTAACTAACCAATAGAATAGATGACCAATAGAAAACTGAAAGCAAAGTTTTTTAGTATTTTCTTTCTACTCTTTCTTAATCTGAATAATGCATCAAAAGTAAAGGTCGCATTTACATTCTAAAATGAAGCCTACTTAAAATCAACTAAGACAAGCAGAACATTTTAAAACTAGTTAATTTTTCTCTTAAGAGTTTGATTCAGAGTTGCTATCAATATGAACACTCACAGTAGTAAACATTAAACTTCGATATTAAATATATATAGATTCTAACTGTCTGGATGTTGTGGTAATTCACGCAAAAATCTTCGAAATTCTGGAAGGTTTTCGGAGTAAACTTAAAAATAGTTGTGTTAGCATAAACTATTTCTTAAATTACCGAAATTGTTGAATTTTGTTGAAGTTCTTTGACTTGAAAATTAGTACAGTGCTTGCTGTTTGTTATAAACTGGCTGACATTCAGGAAACTTAATGAAAATCCGGTTGAGAGTTATAGCTTATATTATGAATATTGCAGTTGAAAAAATTGTCACTTTTTCACTCTTGAAAAATGCGCTATCTCAAACCTGTCAGACAAATTAAACATTTCTGGATTTTTTTTCAAAAAATTGCCTTTTTGGTAAAACAGTTAGCTTACAAATAGTCTGATAAGCATATCCTTTCCTTAAAATTTACAATATTTCCTATTGTTCCAGGGCGTCTTTGCTTTAATTTTGTAACCAATTTAACTAAGTACCTAAAGGCCAATAGAAAACTGAAAGCAAAGTTTTTTAGCTAGTTTCTTTCTACTCTTTCTTAATCCGAAGAATGCATCAAAAGTAAAGGTCGCGTTTACATTCTAAAAAGAAGCATACTAAAAATCAACTAAGACAAACAGAACAATCGAAATTGTTGAATTTTGTTGGTGTTCCTTAACTTGAGTTAGTGCAGTGCTTACTGTTCGTTATAAACTGGCTGACATTAAGAAAAATTTAATGAAAATCCGGTTGGGAGTTATAGCTTATATTATGAATATTGCAGTTGAAAAAATTGTCATATCTCAAACCTGTTAGACAAATTAAACATTTCTGGATTTTTTTCAAAAAATTGATTGCCTTTTTGGCAAAACAGATAAATGTTTTGAATTATATTTATAGATTTTATTTACCTGCATATTGTGGTAAGAATGTA
This sequence comes from Styela plicata, assembly GCA_963675895.2. Taxonomy (NCBI): domain Eukaryota; kingdom Metazoa; phylum Chordata; class Ascidiacea; order Stolidobranchia; family Styelidae; genus Styela; species Styela plicata. The sequence continues at coordinate 1,531 of CAVMBJ020000111.1, forward strand.
AAATCTTCAAAATTTTGGAAGGTTTTAAGAGTTAGCTTGCAAATAGTCAGATAAGCAAATCCTTTCCTTAAAAATTACAATATTTCTTATTGTCCTAGGAGGTCTTTGCTCTAATTTTGTAACCAATTTAACTAAGTACCTAAAGCCCAATAGAAAACTGAAAGCAAAGTTTTTTAGTAGTTTATTTCTACTCTTTCTTAATCTCAATAATGCATCAAAAGTAAAGGTCGCATTTACATTCTAAAAAGAAGCCTACTTAAAATCAACTAAGACAAGCAGAACAGTTTAAAAACTAGTTAATTTTTCTCCTAGAGATTTATTCAGAGTCGCTGTCAATATGAACTCTCACTGTAGAATACATTAAACATCGATATTAAATATGTGTATTTTAATTGTCTGAATGTTTGGTAATTCAAGCAAAAATCTTCGAAATTCGGGTAGGTTTTCGGAGAAAACTTAAAAATAGTTGTGTTAAAATAAACTATTTCTTTTATTATCGAAATTCTTGAAATTTTTTGGAGTTCCTTTACTTGAGTATTAGTACAGTGCTTGCTGTTTGTTATAAACTGGCTGACATTCTGAAAAAATTTAATGAAAATCCGGTTGGGAGTTGTAGCTTTTTATTATGAATATTGCAATTGAAAACATCGTCACTTTTACACTCTTGAAAAATACGCTATCTCAAACCTGTCAGACAAATTAAACATTTCTGGATTTTTTTCAAAAAATTGCCTTTTTGGTAAAACAGATAAATGTTTTGAATTATATTTATAGATTTTATTTGCCTGAATATTGTGGTAAGACTGTAATATCTTCAAATTTTTGGAAGGTTTTCAGAGTAAGCTTACAAATAGTCTGATAAGCATATCCTTTCCTTAAAATTTACAATATTTCCTATTGTTCCAGGGCGTCTTTGCTTTAATTTTGTAACCAATTTAACTAACTACCTAAAGACCAATAGAAAACTGAAAGCAAAGTTTTTTTAGCTAGTTTCTTTCTACTCTTTCTTAATCCGAAGAATGCATCAAAAGTAAAGGTCGCGTTTACATTCTAAAAAAAGAAGTATACCTAAAATCAACTAAGACAAACAGAACAATCGAAATTGTTGAATTTTGTTGGTGTTCCTTAACTTGAGCATTAGTACAGTGCTTACTGTTTGTTATAAACTGGCTGACATTCAGAAAAATTTAATGAAAATCCGGTTGGGAGTTGTAGCTTTTATTATGAATATTGCAATTGAAAACATCGTCACTTTTACACTCTCGAAAAATACGCTCTCTCAAACCTGTTAGACAAATTAAACATTTCGGTTTTTTTTTCAAAAAATTGCCTTTTTGGCAAAACAGATAAATGTTTTGAATTATATTTATAGATTTTATTTGCCTGCATATTGTGGTAAGAACGTAAAATCTTCAAAATTTTGGAAGGTTTTCAGAGTTAGCTTGCCAATAGTCAGATAAGCATATCCTTTCCTTAAAAATTACAATCTTATTGTTCTAGGGCGTCTTTGCTTAACTTTTGCAACCAATTTAACTAACTACCTAAAGACCAATAGGAAACTGAAAGCAAAGTTTTTTAGTAGTTTCTTTCTACTCTTTCTTAAACTGAATAATGCATCAAAAGTAAAGGTCGCATTTACATTCTAAAAAGAAGCCTACTTAAAATCAACTAAGACATGCAGAACATTTTAAAAACTAATTAATTTTTTTCTTAGAGTTTGAGTCAGAGTCGTTGTCAATATTAACACTCACAGTAGAAAACATTAAATTTCGGTATTAAATATGTGAATTCTAACTTTCTGGATATTGTGGTAATTCAAGCAAAAATCTTCGAAATTCGGGAAGGTTTTAGGAGTAAACTTAAAAAAGTAGGTTAGCATAAACTATTTCTTTAATTATCGAAATTGCTGAATTTTGTTGGAGTGCCTTAACTTGAGTATTAGTACAGTTCTTGCTGTTTGTTATAAACTCGCTGACATTAAGAAAAATTTAATGAAAATCCGGTTGGGAGTTATAGCTTTTATTATGAATATTGCAGTTGAAAACATCGTCACTTTTACACTCTTAAAAAATACGCTATCTCAAACCTGTTAGACAAATTAAACATTTCTGGATTTTTTTCAAAAAATTGCCTTTTTGGCAAAACAGATAAATGTTTTGAATTATATTTATAGATTTTATTTGCCTGCATATTGTGGTAAGAATGTAAAATCTTCAAAATTTTGGAACGTTTTCAGAGTTAGCTTTCAAATAGTCAGATAAGCATATCCTTTCCTTAAAGATTACAATATTTCTTATTGCTCTAGGGCGTATTTGCTTAACTTTTGCAACTAATTTAACTAACTACCTAAAGACCAATAGAAAACTGAAAGCAAAGTTTTTTTGTAGTTTCTTTCTACTCATTCTTAATCTGAATAACGCATCAAAAGTAAAGGTCGCATTTACATTCTAAAAAGAAGCCTACTTGAAATCAACTAAGACATGAAGAACATTTTAAAAACTAGTAAATTTTTCTCTTAGAGTTTGATTCAGGGTCGCTGTCAATATGAACACTCACAGTAGAAAACATTAAACTTCGATATTAAATATATGAATTCTTACTGTCTCGATGTTGTGGTAATTCAGGCAAAAATCTTCGAAATTCGGGAAGGTTTTCGGAGTAAACTTAAAAATTGTTGGGTTAGCATAAACTATTTCTTTAATTATTGAAATTGTTGCATTTTGTTGGTGTTCATTAACTTGAGTATTAGTACAGTGCTTACTGTTTGTTATAAACTGGCTGACATTCAGAAAAATTTAATGAAAATCCGGTTGGGAGTTATAGCTTATATTATGAATATTGCAGTTGAAAAAATTGTCATATCTCAAACCTGTTAGACAAATTAAACATTTCTGGATTTTTTTCAAGAAATTGATTGCCTTTTATGCAAAACAGATAAATGTTTTGAATTATATTTATAGATTTTATTTGCCTGCATATTGTGGTAATAATGTAAAATCTTCAAAATTTTGGAAGGTTTTAAGAGTTAGCTTGCAAATAGTCAGATAAGCATATCCTTTCCTTAAAAATTACAATATTTCTTATTGTTCTAGGACGTCTTTGCTCTAATTTTGTAACCAATTTAACTAAGTACCTAAAGACCAATAGAAAACTGAAAGCAAAGTTTTTTAGTAGTTTCTTTCTACTCTTTCTTAAACTGGATAATGCATCAAAAGTGAAGGTCGCATTTACATTCCAAAAAGAAGACTACTTAAAATCAACTATGACATGCAGAACATTTTAAAAACTATTTAATTTTTCTCTTAGAGTTTGATTCAGAGTCGCTGTCAATATGAACACTCACAGTAGAAAACATTAAAATTTCAATATTAAATATATGGATTCTAACTGTCTGGATGTTGTGGTAATTCACGCAAAAATCTTCGAAATTCTGGAAGGTTTTCGGAGTAAACTTAAAAATAGTTGGGTTAGCATAAACTATTTCTTTAATTATCGAAATTTTTGAATTTTGATGGAGATTCTTAACTTGAGTATTAGTTCAGTGCTTGCTGTTTGTTATAAACTGGCTGACATTCAGAAAAATTTAATGAAAATCCGGTTGGGAGTTATAGCTTATATTATGAATATTGCAGTTGAAAAATTGTCACTTTTACACTCTTGAAAAATTCGCCGTCTCAAACCTGTTAGACAAATTAAACATTTCTGGATTTTTTTCAAAGAATTGCCTTTATGGGAAAACAGATAAATGTTTTGAATTATATTTATAGATTTTATTAGCCTGCATATTGTGGTAAGAATGTAAAATCTTCAAAATTTTGGAAGGTTTTCAGAGTTAGCTTGCAAATAGTCAGATAAGCATATCCTTTCCTTAAAAATTGCAATATTTCTTATTGTTCTAGAGCATCTTTGCTTAACTTTTGCAAACAATTTAACTAACTACCTAAAGACCAATAGAAAACTGAATGCAAGGTTTTTTAGTAGTTTCTTTCTGCTCTTTCTTAATCTGAATAATGCATCAAAAGTAAAGGTCGCATTTACATTCTAAAATGAAGCCTACTTAAAATCAAATAAGACAAGCAGAACATTTTAAAAACTAGTTAATTTTTTTCTTAAGAGTTTGATTCAGAGTCGCTGTCAATATGAACACTCACAGGAGAAAACATTAAACTTCGATATTAAATATATGAATTCTTACTGTCTGTATGTTGTGGTAATTCACGCAAAAATCTTCGAAATTCGGGAAGGTTTTCGGAGTAAACTTAAAAATAGTTGGGTTAGCATAAACTATTTCTTTAATTATCGAAATTGTTGAATTTTGTTGGAGTTCCTTAACTTGAGTATTAGTACAGTGATTGCTGTTTGTTATAAACTGGCTGACATTCAGAAAAATTTAATGAAAATCCGGTTGGGACTTATAGCTTATTTGATGAATATTGCAGTTGAAAAAATTGTCACTTTTACACTCTTGAAAAATTACGCTATATCAAACCTGTTAGACAAATTAAACATTTCTGGATTTTTTTCAAAAAATTTCCTTTTTGGCAAAACATATAAATGTTTTGATTTATATTTATAGATTTTATTTGCCTGCATATTGTGGTAATACTGTAAAATCTTTAAAATTTTGGAAGTTTTTCAGAGTTCGCTTGCAAATAGTCTGATAAGCATATCCTTTCCTTAAAGGTGTTCCAGGACGTCTTTGCTTTAATTTTGTAACCAATTTAACTAAGTATCTAAAGACCAATAGAAAACTGAAAGCAAAGTTTTTTTAGTATTTTTTTTCTACTCTTTCTTAATCTGAATACTGCATCAAAAGTAAAGGTCGCATTTACATTCTAAAAAGAGGCCTACTTAAAACCAACTAAGATATGCAGAACATTTTAAAAACTAGTTAATTTTTTCCTTAGAATTTGATTCAGAGACGCCGTCAATATGAACAATCACTGTAGAAAACATTAAACTTCGATATTAAATATATGAATTCTAACTCTCTGGATGTTGCGGTTATTCAAACATAAATTTTCGAAATTCTGGAAGGTTTTCGGAGTAAACTTAAAAATAGTTGGGTTAGCATAAACTATTTCTTTTATTATCGAAATTGTCGAATTTTGTTTAAGTTCCTTGATTTGAATATTAGTACAGTGATTGCTGTTTGTTATAAACTGGCTGACATTAAAATCCGGTTGGGTAAGACTGAAAAATCTTCAAAGTTTTTGAAGGTTTTCAGAGTTAACTTGGAGCTAGTCTGATAAGCATATCCTTTCCTTAAAATTCACAATATTTCTTATTGTTCTAGGGCGTCTTCGCTTAGATTTTGCAACCAATTTAACTAACTACCTAAAGACCAATAGATAACTGAAATCAAAGTTTTTTAATAATTTCTTTCTGCTCTTTCTTAATCTGAAGCATGCATCAAAAGTAAAGGTCGCATTTACATTCTAAAAAATAGCCTACTTAAAATCAACTGAGACAAGAGGAACAGTTTAAAAATTAACTAATTTTTCTCTAAGAGTTTGACTCAGAGTCGCTGTCAATATGAACACTAACTGTAGAAAACATTAAACTTTGATATTATATATGTGGATTCTAACTATCTGAATGTTGTGGTAATTCAAGCAAAAATCTTCGAAATTCGGGAAGGCTTTCGGAGTAAACTTAAAAATAGTTGGGTTAGCAAAAACTATTTCTTTAATTATCGAAATTGTTGAATTTTGTTGGAGTTTCTTTACTTGAGTATTAGTACAGTGCTTGATGTTGGTTAGAAACTGGCGGACATTTGAAAAAATTTAATGCAGATCCGGTTGGGAGTTATAGCTTATATTGTGAATATTGCAGTTAAAAAAATGTCACTTACGCTTTCTCAAATCTGTTAGACAAATTAAACATTTCTTGATTTTTTTCAAAAAATTCCCTTTTTGGCAAAACCGATAAATGTTTTGAATTATATTTATAGATTTTATTTGCCTGCATATTGTGGTAAGACTGCAAAATCTTCAAAGTTTTTTGAAGGTTTTCAGAGTTAGCTTGCATGTAGTCTTATAAGCCTATCCTTTCCTTAAAATTCACAATATTTCTTATTGTTCTAGGGCGTCTTCGCTTAACTTTTGCAACCAATTAAACTAACTACCTGAAGACCAATAGAAAACTTAAAGCAAAGTTTTTTAATAGTTTCTTTCTGCTCTTTCTTAATCTGAAGAATGCTTCAATAGTAAAGGTCGCATTTACATTCTAAAAAGTAGCCTACTTAAAATCAACTAAGACAAACAGAACAGTTTAAAAACTAACGAATTTTTCTGTAAGAATTTTAATTCGGAGTCACTGTCAATATGAAAACTCAGTGTAGAAAAACATTAAACTTCGATATTTTATATGTGGATTCTAACTGTCTGTATATTGTGGTAATTCACGCAAAAATCTACGAAATTCGGGAAGGTTTTCTGTGTAAACTAAAAAATAGTTGGGTTGGCATAAACTATTTCTTTTATTATCGAAATTGTTGAATTCTGTTGGAGTTTCTTTACTTGAGTATTAGTACAGTGCTTACTGTTCGTTATAAACTGGCTGACATTCAGAAAATTTAATCAAAATCCGGTTGGGAGTTATAGCTTATATTATGAATATTGCAGTTGAAAAAATTGTCATATCTCAAACCTGTTAGACAAATTAAACATTTCTGGATTTTTTTCAAAAAATTGATTGCTATTTTGGCAAAACACATAAATGTTTTGAATTATATTTATAGATTTTATTTGCCTGCATATTGTGGTAAGAATGTAAAATCTTCAAAATTTTGGAAGGTTTTTAGAGTTAGCTTGCAAATAGTCAGATAAGCAAATCCTTTCCTTAAAAATTACAATATTTCTTATTGTCCTAGGACGTCTTTGCTCTAATTTTGTAACCAATTTAACTAAGTACCTAAAGACCAATAGAAAACTGAAAGCAAAGTTTTTTAGTAGTTTATTTCTACTCTTTCTTAATCTCAATAATGCATCAAAAGTAAATGTCGCATTTACATTCTAAAAAGAAGCCTACTTTAAATCAACTAAGACATGCAGAACATTTTATAAACTAGTAAATTTTTCTCTTAGAGTTTGATTCAGAGTCGCTGTCAATATGAACACTCACAGTAGAAAACATTAAACTTCGATATTAAATATATGAATTCTTACTGTCTGGATGTTGTGGTAATTCAGGCAAAAATCTTCGAAATTCGGGAAGGTTTTCGGAGTAAACTTAAAAATTGTTGGGTTAGCATAAACTATTTCTTTAATTATCGAAATTGTTGAATTTTGTTGGTGTTCCTTAACTTGAGTATTAGTACAGTGCTTACTGTTTGTTATAAACTGGCTGACATTCAGAAAAATTTAATGAAAATCCGGTTGGGAGTTATAGCTTATATTATGAATATTGCAGTTGAAAAAATTGTCACTCTTAAAAAATACGCTCAATAATCTCAAATCTGTTAGACAAATTAAACATTTCCGGATTTTGTTCAAATAATTGCTTTTTTGGCAAAACAGATAAATATTTTGAATTATATTTATAGATTTTATTTGCCTGCATATTGTGGTAAGAATGTAAAATCTTCAAAATTTTGGAAGATTTTCAGAGTTAGCTTGCAAATAGTTAGATAAGTATATTCTTTCCTTATAAATTACAATATTTCTTATTGTGCTAGGGCGTCTTTGATTAACTTTTGCAACCAATTTAACTAACTACCTAAAGACCAATAGAAAACTGAAAGAAAAGTTTTTTAGTAGTTTCTATCTACTCTTTCTTAAGCTGAATAATGCATCAAAAGTAAAGGTCGCATTTACTTTCTAAAAATAAGCCTACTTAAAATCAACTAAGACATGCAGAGCATTTTAAAAACAAGTAAATGTTTCTCTTGGAGTTTGATTCAGAGTCGCTGTCAATATGAACACTCACAGTAGAAAATATTAAACTTTGATGTTAAATATATGGGTTCTAACTGTCTGGATGTTGTGGTAATTCACGTAAAAATCTTCAAAATTTGGGAAGGTTTTCAGAGTAAACTTAAAAATAGTTGTGTTAGCATAAACTATTTCTTTAATATCGAAATTGTTGAATTTTGTTGGAGTTCCTTAACTTGAGTATTAGTACAGTGCTTGCTGTTTAATATAAACTGGCTGACATTCAGAAAAATTTAACGAAAATCCGGTTGGGAGTTATAGCTTATATTATGAATATTGCAGTTGAAAAATTGTCACTTTTACACTCTTGAAAAATTCGCCGTCTCAAACCTGTTAGACAAATTAAACATTTCTGGATTTTTTTCAAAGAATTGCCTTTATGGGAAAACGGATAAATGTTTTGAATTATATTTATAGATTTTATTAGCCTGCATATTGTGGTAAGAATATAAAATCTTCAAAATTTTGGAAGGTTTTCAGAGTTAGCTTGCAAATAGTCAGATAAGCATATCCTTTCCTTAAAAATTGCAATATTTCTTATTGTTCTAGGGCATCTTTGCTTAACTTTTGCAAACAATTTAACTAACTAACTAAAAACCAATAGAAAACTGAAAGCAAAGTTTTTTTAGTAGTTTCTTTCTACTCTTTCTTAATCTGAATAATGCATCAAAAGTAAAGGTCGCATTTACATTCTAAAATGAAGCCTACTTAAAATCAACTAAGACAAGCAGAACATTTTAAAAACTAGTTAATTTTTTTCTTAAGAGTTTGATTCAGAGTCGCTGTCAATATGAACACTCACAGTAGAAAACATTAAACTTCGATATTAAATATATGAATTCTTACTGTCTGTATGTTGTGGTAATTCACGCAAAAATCTTCGAAATACGGGAAGGTTTTCGGAGTAAACTTAAAAATAGTTGGGTTAGCACAAACTATTTCTTTAATTATCGAAATTGTTGAATTTTGTTGGAGTTCCTTAACTTGAGTATTAGTACAGTGATTGCTGTTTGTTATAAACTGGCTGACATTCAGAAAAATTTAATGAAAATCCGGTTGGGACTTATAGCTTCTTTTATGAATATTGCAGTTGAAAAAATTGTCACTTTTACACTCTTGAAAAATTACGCTATATCAAACCTGTTAGACAAATTAAACATTTCTGAATTTTTATCAAAAAATTGCCTTTTTGGCAAAATATATAAATGTTTTGATTTATATTTATAGATTTTATTTGCCTGCATATTGTGGTAAGACTGTAAAATCTTTAAAATTTTGGAAGTTTTTCAGAGTTCGCTTGCAAATAGTCTGATAAGCATATCCTTTCCTTAAAGTTGTTCCAGGACGTCTTTGCTTTAATTTTGTAACCAATTTAACTAAGTATCTAAAGACCAATAGAAAACTGAAAGCAAAGTTTTTTTAGTAGTTTCTTTCTACTCTTTCTTAATCTGAATACTGCATCAAAAGTAAAGGTCGCATTTACATTCTAAAAAGAGGCCTACTTAAAATCAACTAAGATATGCAGAACATTTTAAAAACTAGTTAATTTTTTCCTTTGAATTTGATTCAGAGACGCTTTCAATATGAACAATCACAGTAGAAAACATTAAACTTCGATATTAAATATATGAATTCTAACTCTCTGGATGTTGCGATTATTCAAGCATAAATCTTCGAAATTCTGGAAGGTTTTCGGAGTAAACTCAAAAATAGTTGGGTTAGCATAAACTATTTCTTTTATTATCGAAATTGTCGAATTTTGTTGAAGTTCCTTGATTTGAATATTAGTACAGTGATTGCTGTTTGTTATAAACTGGCTGACATTAAAATCCGGTTGGGTAAGACTGAAAAATCTTCAAATTTTTTGAAGGTTTTCAGAGTTAACTTGCAACTTGTCTGATAAGCATATCCTTTCCTTAAAATTCACAATATTTCTTATTGTTCTAGGGCGTCTTCGCTTAGATTTTGCAACCAATTTAACTAACTACCTAAAGACCAATAGATAACTGAAATCAAAGTTCTTTCTGCTCTTTCTTAATCTGAAGCATGCATCAAAAGTAAAGGTCGCATTTACATTCTAAAAAATAGCCTACTTAAAATCAACTGAGACAAGAGGAACAGTTTAAAAATTAACTAATTTTTCTCTAAGAGTTTGACTCAGAGTCGCTGTCAATATGAACACCAACTGTAGAAAAAATTAAACTTTGATATTATATATGTGGATTCTAACTATCCGAATGTTGTGGTAATTCACGCAAAAATCTTCGAAATTCGGGAAGGCTTTCGAAGTAAACTTAAAAATAGTTGGGTTAGCATAAACTATTTCTTTAATTATCGAAATTGTTGAATTTTGTTGGAGTTTCTTTAATTGAGTATTAGTACAGTGCTTGATGTTGGTTAGAAACTGGCGGACATTTGAAAAAATTTAATGCAAATCCGGTTGGGAGTTATAGCTTATATTGTGAATATTGCAGTTAAAAAAATGTCACTTACGCTATCTCAAATCTGTTAGACAAATTAAACATTTCTGGATTTTTTTCAAAAAATTGCCTTTTTGGCAAAACAGGTAAATGTTTTGAATTATATTTATAGATTTTATTTGCCTGCATATTGGGGTAAGACTGAAATATCTTCAAAGTTTTTGAAGGTTTTCAGAGTTAGCTTGCAACTAGTCTGATAAGCATATCCTTTCCTTAAAATTCACAATATTTCTTATTGTTCTAGGGCGTCTTCGCTTAGATTTTGCAACCAATTTAACTAACTACCTAAAGACCAATAGATAACTGAAATCAAAGTTTTTTAATAATTTCTTTCTGCTCTTTATTTATCTGAAGAATGCATCAAAAGTATAGGTCGCATTTACATTCTAAAAAATATCCTACTCAAAATCAACTGAGACAAGCAGAACAGTTTAAAAATTAAATAATTTTTCTTTAAGAGTTTGACTGATAGTCGCTGTCAATATGAAAACTAACTGTAGAAAACATTAAACTTCGATATTATACATGTGGATTCTAACTTTCTGAATGTTGTTGTAATTCACGCAAAAATCTTCGAAATTCGGGAAGGTTTTCGGAGTAAACTTAAAAATAGTTGGGTTAGCATAAACTATTTCTTTAATTATCGAAAGTGTTGAATTTTGTTGGAGTTTCTTTACTTGAGTATTAGTACAGTCCTTGATGTTGGTTTGAAACTGGCGGACATTTGAAAAAATTTAATGCAAATCCGGTTGGGAGTTATAGCTTATATTGTGAATATTGCAGTTAAAAAAATGTCACTTACGCTATCTCAAATCTGTTAGACAAATTAAACATTTCTGGATTTTTTTCAAAAAATTGCCTTTTTGGCAAAACAGATAAATGTTTTGAATTATATTTATAGATTTTATTTGCCTGCATATTGTGGTAAGACTAAAAAATCTTCAAAGTTTTTGAAGGTTTTCAGAGTTAGCTTGCAACTAGTCTGATAAGCATATCCTTTCCTTAAAATTCACAATATTTCTTATTGTTCTAGGGCGTCTTCGCTTAGATTTTGCAACCAATTTAACTAACTACCTAAAGACCAATAGATAACTGAAATCAAAGTTTTTTAATAATTTCTTTCTGCTCTTTATTTATCTGAAGAATGCATCAAAAGTATAGGTCGCATTTACATTCTAAAAAATAGCCTACTCAAAATCAACTAAGACAAGCAGAACAGTTTAAAAATTAACTAATTTTTCTTTAAGAGTTTGACTGATAGTCGCTGTCAATATGAAAACTAACTGTAGAAAACATTAAACTTCGATATTATACATGTGGATTCTAACTTTCTGAATGTTGTTGTAATTCACGCAAAAATCTTCGAAATTCGGGAAGGTTTTCGGAGTAAACTTAAAAATAGTTGGGTTAGCATAAACTATTTCTTTAATTATCGAAAGTGTTGAATTTTGTTGGAGTTTCTTTACTTGAGTATCAGTGCAGTGCTTGCTGTTTGTTATAAACTGCCTGACATTCAGAAATATTTAATGAAAATCCGGTTGGGAGTTATAGCTTATATTGTGAATATTGCAGTTGAAAAAATTGTCACTTTTAAACTCTTGAAAAATACGCTATCTCAAATCTGTGAGACAAATTAAATTGCCTTTTTGGCAAAACAGATAAATGTTTTGAAATATATTTATAGATTTCATTTGCCTGCATATTGTGGTAAGACTGTAAAATCTTCAAAATTTTGGAAGGTTTTCAGAGTTAGCTTGCAAATAGTCTGATAAACATATCCTTTCCTAAAAATTTACAATATTTCCTATTGTTCTAGGGCGTCTTCGCTTAAATTTTGCAACAAATTTTACTAACTACCTAAAGACCTATAGAAAACTAAAACCAATGTTTTTTAGTAGTTTCTTTCTGCTCTTTCTTAATCTGAAGAATGCAACAAAAGGAAAGGTCGCATTTACATTCTTAAAAGTAGCCTACTTAAAAAATCAACTAAGACCAACAGAACAGTTTAAAAACTAAGGGCGTCTTCGCTTAAATTTTGCAACCAATTTTACTAACTACCTAAAGAACAAAAGAAACTAGAAGCAAAAATTTTTTAGTAATTTCTTTCTGTTCTTTCTTAATCTGAAGAATGCATCAAAAGTTAAGGTCGCATTTACATTCTAAAAAGTAAACTACTTAAAATCAATTAAGACAAACAGAACAGTTTAAAGATTAACTAATTTTTCTCTAAGAATTTGATTCAGAGTCGCTGTCAATATGAAAACTCACTATAGAAAAACATTAGACTTCGATATTATATATGTGAAAAGTAACCTACTTAAAATCAATTAAGACAAACAGAACAGCTTAAAGACTAACAAATTTTTCTCTAAGAATTTGATTCAGAGTCGCTGTCAATATGAAAACTCACTGTAGAAAAACATTAGCCTTCGATATTATATATGTGACTTGTAACTTTCTGAATGTTGTGGTAATTCATTAAAAATCTTCAAAATTCGGGAAGGTTTTCGGAGTAAACTTAAAAATAGTTGGGTTAGCATAAACTATTTCTTTAATTATAGATATTGTTGAATTTGGTTGGAGTTTCTTTACTTGAGTATTAGTACAGTGCTTTATGTTTGTTATAAACTGATGGACATTCAGAAAAATTTAATCAAAATCCGGTTGGGAGTTATAGCTTATATTGTGAATATTGCAGTTAAAAAAAATTGTCACTTTTACACTCTTAAAAAATGCGATATCTCAAATCTGTTAGACAAATTGAACATATCTGGATTTTTTTCAAAAAATTGCCTTTTTCGCAAAACAGATAAATGTTTTGAATTATATTTATAGATATTATTTGCCTGCATATTGTGGTAAGACTGCAAAATCTTCAAAGTTTTTGGAAGGTTTTCAGAGTTAGCTTGCATGTAGTCTTATAAGCCTATCCTTTCCTTAAAATTCACAATATTTCTTATTGTTCTAGGGCGTCTTCGCTTAACTTTTGCAACCAATTTAACTAACTACCTGAAGACCAATAGAAAACTGAAAGCAAAGTTTTTTAATAGTTTCTTTCTGCTCTTTCTTAATCTGAATAATGCATCAAATGTAAAGGTCGCATTTACATTCTTAAAAGTAGCCTACTTAAAAAATCAACTAAGATAAACGGAACAGTTTAAAAACTAAGGGCGTCTTCGCTTAAATTTTGCAACTTTCTTAATCTGAAGAATGCATCAAAAGTAAAGGTCGCATTTACATTCCAAAAAGTAAACTACTTAAAATCAACTAAGACAAACAGAACAGTTTAAAAACTAACTTATTTTTCTCTAAGAATTTGATTCAGAGTCGGTGTCAATATGAAAACTCACTGTAGAAAAACATTAGACTTCGATATTATATATGTGAATTGTAACTTTCCGAATGTTGTGGTAATTCACGCAAATGTCTTCGAAATTCGGGAAGATTTTTGGAGTAAACTTAAAAATAGTTGGGTTAGCATAAACTATTTCTTTACTTATAGAAATTGTTGAATTTTTTTGGAGTTTCTTTACTTGAATATTAGTACAGTGCTTGCTGTTTGCTATAAACTGGCGGACATTCACAAAAATTTAATGAAAATCCGGTTGGGAGTTAGAGCTTATATTGTGAATATTGCAGTTAAAAAAATTGTCACTTTTGAACTCTTGAAAAATACGCTACCTCAAATCTACTAAGACAAATATAACATTCTTGAATTTTTTCAAAAATTTGTATATTTGGCAAAGCACATAAATGTTTTAAATTATATTTATGGATTTTATTTGCCTGCATTTTGAGGTAAGACTTTGTAAAATCATAGAAAGTTTGGTAGACATTCGGAGTTAGTTTAAAAATAGTCTGATGAGCATATCCTATCCATAAAAAGTACAAGATTTCATATTGTTCTAGGGCTCCGTCTTAACTTAAATTTTGCTACCAATTTAACTAACTACTTGACGACCAGTAGAAAAATGAAACACAAGCGTTGTAACAATTAACTTTCATATTCTGAAGATTGCATCAAAAGTAAAGACCACTTTTACATTCTGGAGAGTAGCCTGCCTATAATCAACTACGACGAAGAGAACGGTCTGAAATCTAATTCATTTTTCTCTAAGAGTTTGATTAGCGGTCGCTGTAAATAAGAACACTCATTGTAGCATACATAAAACTTTGGATTTACTCTGATGAATTCTTATTGTCTGTATCTTGTGATAAGATTTTAAAAAATCTTCAAAAGATGGGAAGGTTTTCGAAGTTAACGTAAAAATAGTTGCGTTAGATTAACCCGTTGGTTCAATTATCGAAATTGTTGAATTTTGTTGGAGTTTCTTTGCGTAAATATTCCTACAGTATTGGCCATTTGTTATGAATTGGATAACATTCAAAGAACGTTTAATGCAAATCCGCTCGGGAGTTATAGCTTATACTGTGAATATTACTGTTAAAAACATTGTCATCTCAAATCTACTAAGACATATAAATCATTCTTGAATTTTTTCAAAAATATTGTATTTTTGGCAAAGCACATAAATGTTTTGAATTATATTTATAGATTTTATTTGCCTGCATATTGTGGTAAGACTTTGTAAAATCTTACAAATTTCGGAAGGTTTTCGGAGTTAGTTTTTGAAAATAGTCTGACAAGCCTATCCTATCCTTAAAAAGTACAAAATTTCATAATGTTCTAGGGCTCCGTGACTTAAATTCTGCTACCAATTTAACTAACTACTAGACGACCAGTAGAAAACTGAAAACTAATTGTTGTAATATTAAAGATCTTATTCTGAAGATGGCATCAAAAGCCTAGATCACTTTTACATTCTGGAAAGTTTGCCCACCACAAATAAAGTAAGACAAACATAACGGTCCAAAATCTAACTCATTTTTCTCTAGAAGTTGGATTAGCAGTCGCTGTAAATAAGAACACTCACTGTAGCATAGGTCACTTTTGCATTCTGGAAAGTAGCCTACTTCAAATCAGCTACGACAAACAGAACGGTCTAAAATCTAACAAATTTTTCCATAAGAGTTTGATTAGCAGTCGCTGTAAGTAAGAACACTCACTGTAGCTAGCATAAATAGAACTTCAATATGACTCTTATGAATAGTAATTGTGTGTATATTGTGGTAAGACGCAAAAACATCTTCAAAATGTGGAAAGGTTGTCGAAGTTAACGTAAAAATAGTTGGGTTAGCTTAACCTTTTGGTTCAATTATCGAAATTGTTGAATTTTGTTAGAGTTCGTTTGCGTAAATATTCCTTCCGTATTGGCCATTTGTTATAAATTGGCGTGCATTAAAAAAATTTAATGAAAATCCGCTCGGAGTTATAGCTTAAACTGTAAATATTGCTGTCAAAAAAATTGTCAATTTCACACTCTTGGTTAATACGCTATCTCAAATCTACTAAGACAAATAAAACATTCTTAGTTTTTTCTCAAAAAATTGTATTTTTGGCATGACACATAAATGTTTTGAGTTACATTTATAGATTTTATTCGCCTGCATATTGTGCTAATATTTTGTAAATTCATAGAAATGTTGGTAGGTTTTTGGAGTTTGTTTGAAAATGCTACCAATTTAACTAACTACTTGAAAACCAGTAAAAAACTGAAAGCAAATTGTTTTAATACTTAACGTTCTTATTCTGAATAATGCATCAAATGTAAAGGTCACTTTTACATTCTGAATTGTAGCCTACCTAAATCACCTAAAACGAACAAAACGGCCTATAATCTAATTAATTTTTCAGTAAGAGTTTGATTAGCAGTAGCTGTAAATAAGAAGACTCACTGTAGCAAACATAAAACTTCGGTGTTTCTTTTCTGAATTCTAAATGTCTGTATGTTGTGGTAGGATTCGAAAAAATCTTCTAAATGTGGGAAGGTTTATGAAGTTAACGTAAAAATAGTTGGGTTAGCATAACCTGTTGGTTCAATTATCGAAATTTTTGAATTTTGTTGGAGTTCTTTAATGTAAATATCCCTACAGTATTGGCTATTTGTTATAATTTGGCGATCATTCAGAGAAATTTAATGAAAATCTGGTTGGGAGGTATAGCTTATACTGTGAATATTGCAGGTAAAAACCTAGTCACCTTTATACTTTTGAAAAATACGTCATCTCAAATCTACTAAGACAAATGAAACATTCTTGGATTTTTTCAAAAAATTATATTTTTGTCAAAGCACAAATTGTTTGAATTACCTTTATGGCTTTTATTTGCTTGCATATTGTGGTAAGTCTATAGAGGTCAGGCAGTATTTCTTTATCTCACTGAACTGTGATGAATATCTTCTGATCCTAACCCGAACCAGAAACGAAACAATACGATTTATTTGAACCTAATCACTAGACAGAATATAAGTATTTTCATTCACCAAATCAACTCTTATTCATACACAAATATAGGCGTGGTTATTCGCCTTAAGCAATATCCCTATACATAAAAAATCACATAAAACAATACATGTACAATTCTGTCACATATTATTCAAACATTAATCTCGCCTTATTGACTCGATCATACTTGTTTACACATGATTCACAAGAAATTGCCCGATAGATAAAATAATAAAAGTAATAATTCTTAGCATATATTTCATGTATTGGCATAATATAATACAATCAAGTGTCATGGGAAAAAGGACCTTACTCTGTCCTATTGGCTTGAACATCCTGATCATACTGCGATGTTCTTGGTACCATTTTCCTAAAACATAATAATAGCTAAATGTCGTGGAAATCCTTTGAATTGACTACAATTTATTGATTGGATTACAAAATCTTGCCCATTCTCGCGAGAACAAGAATAATTGCACATCTAAGAAAATAAGGAAATTATGTTTCTATCATATTCATATGTTATTCACTATATTATATCCACCCCTAGAGGAAGGAGTCCTCCAACACCTGAGAATACATTTGTTGTATAATAGATGATATCACAGACAACTGAGGTACATCGCGCGCCTTAGTTCTCATCTTCTATGATGATATCACTTGAAGTTCGTTCATGTTTATGCTAATGTTCACACATGTTGAAACAAGTTAATTGTCTGTCAATTTTTTTCTCATTTTGAAGTTCATTCAACATTTGCCGAAATCAAAATTAAATGAAAAGTACGTTTCCATTTTATTTTTTTCTTAATTCGGGCGAGACTTCGACAATAGATTTGTCCGAAATTGAAACACCTAGACGCAATTTTGATATGCGAATTAATATAATTGAATCATATATGTCACGTAGTGATTCTTTGTGTACGCCTTCTCCGCCTTCGTTCGACGCATCATATTGACTTTATCAATGGGAGATGAAACAAATGATGGTTACGTCCAGTAGAAGGTGAAAGAATTAACACGTTCATTAGATTTTTTAATTAAAGTAAAAAATAACAATACTGAGAAAAATCATAAAAAACAGTTTTCTGCTCCAAAATACATACCTCCCTTTAAGCGTAAAACATTTAATAATTCTATACTACAAGCAGAGCATAATTAGGGGCCAAACAGAACCACTCCTTGGGAACAAAACAGGTTTGAAAAATAAGTAGCTCCAAGTACATCAAATAATCAGTACTATCCCAATCAAAATACGTCAGGTATTTGTTATTATCATGCTAGATATGGTGTAAAAGCTTATTAATGTACTAAATCTTGTCAATTTTCGTCAAACGCGAACACCATTCCCTTGCGACAGTAAATGTATTAACTTTGGCAGTGATGTTCAGTGGTCTATTTATACAATTTGCATGTAATCTAATCTGTAATTATCATGTAGAGAATAATTGCATGTATTTTATTTTTATCCCAGATATGCAGAAGAATGGCAGAGCATGAGGATCTATATTTTCATCGTTTTGCATGTTGTAGAAGACTAATTTGATACTCATTTTAGCTTGCTAACTTTTAATGACATCACTTGTGTTATTCAGCATCTTTTTCATTTTGCAATTTAACTACTGGCTTACTAGATCGAAATAGGGAACATGTATAATCGTGTATAGCTCACATGTTAGATTTAATGTTTGTTGTTTGTTCGTTAGTTTGCTGTTTTGTTAATGTTGTTTGCTGATTTACTTGGCTTCAACATTCTATGTGGAACTTCAGTTGAGATAATTCTGTTTGTGTTCGTGACCTTTAAAGTGCATGCTGTATCTGCCAGTCTGCTCCCTCCTCTGCTTATCTGCATACAAATTTATAGTAAAAGAATTGCCTGGGAATTTACTTGATTGCCTGTTGCCTCTCATTAATATTCTCTGTTGCTTATATTTATAGAGAATAGTTAACATAACATAGCTCTAGAAATTACGCTGCATGTGCATGAATGCGAATCCGGCTCTACCACATGTCTCAATCACTTGACATATACAAACATTTGAACTCACATGTATCTTCACTCGGATAGCTTAATAAGCACGAATAGTCATCAGAGAAGCGGTAAGTAGTTATTCCATTTGCAACTTTACAAAATGGAAATGGCTATTCAACAAGTTTCCGTCAAATATGCGTTCGCGATAAATTTACAAAAGAACATTTTCTTGTTGATAGCGGTGCGCAAGTAAGTTTGTTACCTTATCATAAATATGGTGACAAATCTACCAAATCAAATAAATAACACTAGAATTAATACTTATGGTACAGAAACGTTAGAACTTGGGGAGCATTTTTTTATTGAATGGACATTTATCATTGCTGAAACAAAATCATGGAATTATTGGAAGTGATATTTTGACTGAATTCGGACTGTTTTTAGATTTTTCAAATAATAGACCAATAAACCCAATCAATAACGTACAAAGACGATAAAGTCTATTATGAATTCCATTTTAGACGTTTTTTTAGCGTGATCAATCAGAAAACGAATATTTGGATATTTCACATATTTTCCTACAGTTGTAGATGTTGTTGCCAGATGTAGATTATGAACCCGAATTAGATCATGGTATATTGCATTACATTGAGACGACAGTTCAGCTGTTCGAGCTAGATCTAGACGTGTAAATCCCAATAATTATACCACCTTGAAAACGCAAATTGCTGATTATTTGCAAAGGGGATAATTAAACCTGCGACAAGTGAATACGCCAGCTCTATTCACATGGTAGAGGAGAAGGTGAAAGAAGGTGAACCTTCTAAATTTCTCATTTGCGGAGGTTATCGGGCTTTCAATATTAATGATTTCAATATGTTTTTTAGAGACAATATAGTTTTTTCGCAATTGAATTTAAAAAGTGCGTATCATTTAATACAAATGGCACCTTGTGATATAGATAAAACATCGATTATTTGCCCGCCTGGTTGTTACTCGTATTTACGCTTGAACTACGGATTACGAAACGCAGCTTCTTCCTTTCGGAAAGTCGTGGATTTTGTTCTTTGTGACGTAAACAATGGTTTTTGTTATATAGATGATATCATAATTGCTTCCGCAAATCCTGAGCAACATGAAAAGGACATCACGAATGCACCTACAGCGTTAAACAAATATGGACTTCGATTTAAATTATGCAAAAAAAAAATGCAAATTAGGGGTAAGCCAATTGAAATTTTTGGGTTACTATGCAAATAAAGACCGTATTAAACCCATGGATGAAAAGGTATAGGTTTTTATACCAAAGCATAGGTTTATACCAAAGTGCACAGAAATTTTAAAACCTTTTCATCGGCTGGCAGCTGAGGCTATGCTTAAAACTTCCGTACCAAGTTGGTCCGAGCATACTGAGAATGCCTTCAATTCCAGCAAAGTTGCTATGGGTGAAGCAGTTTCATTATATCATCCCAAACACAGCGCTGATTTGTGTATCGGTGTATATGCCTCTAATATTGCCGCGGGCGCAGTCCTGCAACATAAAGGACGATATGGTATGGGAGCCAGTCTCATTTTTCTCCAAGTCGTTCAATAATGCCGAGAGAAATTATTCGACATTTGATAGAGAGTTATGTGCAGCATATTTAGCAGTGAGGCATTTGCGGTATTTTATTGAGGAGGAGAAAGATAGGTAATTCAAACTGATCATATACCGCTGTCACAAGCTTCATCTAAACGGTCAGACCGCACTTCACCGAGGCAGGCTGGACATTTAGATTATATAGCACAATTTACCAGTAAAATTGAATATATACCAGGGCATGCAAATATTGTGGCAGATGCATTATCGCGCATTACCAATGGGCTCATTAGAAATAGTTTTGGTTGGGAAGGTATGAATACTGATATCAAAAACATGTGTAAAAGTTGTACTGAATGTAAAACTTCGAAAAAATTACAAGCATACAGTATCAACTTTGAAAGCAATTCCAATGACTAAATATAGATTTGAACATGTGCACATGGATATTTGTGAACTATTTCCTGTTTCAAATGGTTTTTCTTATTTATTAACTATAGTTGATGGATTCAGTAGATGGACAGAAATGATGCCTATGACTGATATCACAGCAAAAACTGTAGTAAATTCCTATCTATTTGGTTATGTGTCGAGATGTGGGGCAAATTTGAGAATAACTACTGATAGAGGTAGTCAATTCCAATCTTCTTTATTCAAAGATTTAATGCATTATTTAGGTACTAAACATACATACCGCTTATCATCCTCAAGCTAATGTAGGGGTAGAGCGATTTCATTGCACTTTAATAGCTTCGTGAACCGCGCATTGTCGGTATTCGATGCACTAAAAAAGAAGATTTGATTACTAGTCATGCAGAGATGTTGTATGGAACGGCATTGCGTTTGCCTAATTTTTTTTTTTTGACGAGTCAAAAGCCTTATTGGATGAAAACACTTTTCTAAAATCCCTTAGACGTGTTACTGCGAAATTAAATACAGCTCCGCAACGTTCACCTATTCACAGACGAACGTATACGCCGTCGGAACTTTTTAACTGTTTGCATGTTTTTATTAAGAAAACGGGAGAACAGAGATTTTTATTATTATTAAATTATATCACCATGTTCGTAAGAATGAAAATGAAATATCTTCAAAAATGGTTCCAAGCTAAAACAGCAGATGTAATAGGGGCTTTTCACTTTAACTGGTGATCATGTTTGGGATACTGATAATCACCCAAAACTAGTATTTTAAATGGTCTGCTTCAATGGAAGGCAAAGTTTTTCAATGGTTTTATACAAGAAACAAAAAATTTTTTTATGAGCATACAGAAAATATATTGACTGGGCCGGTTCCGTCGATTGCGAAATCTAATGTACACAACAGGGATTTTATAAGTTAGATTCGGAAATTCTGATTTGGAATACTCCTAATTTCATTGGTTGTCCTGTTGTTAGTACATTGAAGACGTAATGTCATTGCACTTCAATTTTAATTACTTGCATCGAATTTAAAGATTTAGGATCTTGTTTTCACATAATTGGCACAAGTATGAATCTGTATTTCATAAATGTTTTGGTAAAGAAACTTATATTACCAATAATGGTGCACTTGTAACTTCAGAAAACTGTACATATTTGAGTAAAGCTGCTGCTTATTTTAAAGAACGTCATCCAAATTTAAATTATCTTGCTAAATAAAATAATGGGGGTTTTCTCTACAATTATCGGTTTTATTCAAAAAAGTACAGATAATATGGCCGTTATTGTTGCTAACTTAACTAGTGATATTCATTTCTTAGAATGTCAATTAGAAAATATGTTGGGAAATATTTATAGTATATTATCGCGTCAATTTCCAGGTCAAATATTACAAGGTATTTTGGGCGGATATAGAGCAGGAAATTACCGTTTGCTACGTCATAACTGAGTTAATTTGTGTCAATATAAAAGCTACACTTTTACGTAGACGAGAATTTAATGGAACCTATTCTACGAGGCCATTGGTCTCGTATATTAAAAACAATGAGACCGAATACGCTCAAATTTACGGTGATGGGAACGCATACCCAGGCATTTACCTAAAAGAAAATTTTGTTCACGGCGGAATTTTACCTTTCTGATAGGGAAAAATTTTATTCCTATCAAAATTATACTATTGCCCACAACAACAAGCACGTTCAAAACTTAAGACCTAAACCTAAAACTGTTAACTAATCTTTTACGCCCTTGCATTACGCTTCTATGTTCGAGCATCTTCCAAGACACAGGCAGGATTATGAAGATATCGATAGTATCCTTTTAACATTAAACCAGGGAGATGTGATTCAAAATCAAATCTCTAATGATTTGAAACATTCAAGAATATGAACGCGAACAAGTGGATGCATCGGTTCCAAATACTGCCGCCACAAAACGAAATTAGAACTCATTCGTCAATTCTCTTTCCTTTATCAGTTCGCCAATTCTAACCGTAATATATATTGTACTTCTCAACATGGCATTGATTTGGGCAGCGGTGTTCACCTGTATCTTTGGGAAAAGATGATTCCAATGTTTCGCACTGGAATGCATGATAATTTACATAGATATGTACAACCTAATACAATCCCACCCATTTATCCATATTTAACTCGGTGACCTATCGGTTAAATTATTTGTAAATATTTTTAACTCTTATATATGAAGTCTATCTCATTTTCTCTACCTCTTATAAATCTCACATATCTACCTCTTTATTTTATCGTAACCTCCTATACCAGGTTTGTTGTTGTTTTAAGTATCATTATGTTATTATTTTTAATATTGTAATATCTTTGCTGGAATGATAATGCACGTCTGGAAGGCTCCGTCCTCTAGGGGTGGAAATAATATAGTGAATAACCTATGAATATACTAAAAACATCATTTTCTTGTTCTCCTCGGAGGTACAATTATTTTTGTTCTCACGAGAAGGGGGCCAGATTTTCTGGTCAAATCGTCAATTCAGAGGATTTCCATAACATTTAGCTACTAAATTATACTTTAAGAGAACTGTACCAAGAGCATCACGGTATAATCAGGATGTTCAAACCGACAGGGCAGAGTGAGGGCCAAGTGGTTACATGCATCATCTAGTTTTAACAAATTTTGTTAAGTTAAATTTAAAACAATTAAAATTATTCATTATCACGTTTGGAAACGCGTGACAATCTATTTCGAAAACAACCCAATTTGAAATTATAATAAGAAAAAAATAAACAATTTTCTTTCCTTATGTCACGTGATTGGATCTTCTTATTTCCCATACATGAAAATATATATGCTAGGAATTATTTTCCTTTTTTTTTATTTTATCAGTCGAACAATTTCGAGTCATGTGTGTAATCAATTATGAACGAGTAAATAAGTCGAGATTTATGGTTGATTAAGATGTGACAGAATGAATTTTCTGACTATTAATGCTGATATATTGTTTTAAAACTATTTTTTTAATATATCATGATCTTGCTTCAGGAAAATCACCACGCCTGTATTTGTGTAAAAATAAGAGTTTTGATTTGTGGAATAAAAATACATATATATTTGCCTAGTGATTAGGTTCAAAATACGTCGTATTGTTTCATTGCTGATTCGGGGTTAGGATCAGAAGATAATAATCATCATAGAACAGTGGGGTAGAGCCGACTCCCCGAGTTTTGTAATACTATCCATTTGTTGTCCCGACTTGAACACTGGTTGCATATTTGCAGTGAGCATAATCCCGCTGATATTGCTTCGCTTGATCTCATGCCCAATGAAATTCCCAAGTCTGCTCTTTAGTTTGATGATCCTGATGTTTTGCGCAGGAATGAATCCTGTTGGCCCACTTGTCTACCTGATATTTCAATCCTTAGTAATCCTATTGCTGCCGAGTTGGGAGTTAATTTTTTGTTGACTGATTGTGATCTCAAATCTGGTGAGTGCGATCCCAATTCTAGAGAATCTTTCGTTCCCCGATATGTTTGTTCGCTATTCCAAAATTTGAAAAATTAAAAAGAGCTATGGTGTGGTTGTTTCGGTTAAAATCGTACATCGAGTGGCAATCTTTATATTGTGCTCTCCTGCATGTGGATTCATATCTGTAGAAGAATTGAAAAATGCAACAATATATAAAAAGTCAGGTTGGTTCAAAAGGAATCCTTGACCTTGGAAAATATATTGGGAAAAAGCACAAATCCTAGCCCATCACCTCGGGGAGTTGAACAATAACGAAGTTTGAAATCCCTCTATTTCATTGAAGACAAACAAACTCAACAGCAGGGCCTTGGACAGGGTGATCCACTCTAAGAAGTGACCATAAAAAGAGTATCTGTATTTTCTGCTTCACAATAGAACATCGAAGATAAACGGGTTTAATAATGGACATTACAATAGTATTGCCTATTTTGAATCATGAACAAATACACTATCTCGAATGTGTTACGATGAACAAAACGATAGTAAATTTTTTCAGAAATTAGATTTTTCGGCGAAATAGATACATTTTCAGAACTATATTTATTAATTTTTATTGCCTTTTAATTGTGGTATAATTGTTGAGAATTTAGAAAACTTTGGTAGGTTTTAGACGCTACCTTGCAAATAGCAACTCGTAGCCCGTCTTTACTCACATGTAGGTAGCAACCTATGAAATTCCAAACTCGCGTCTCTCGAAACTCGTGGCCGTTGGGTTTTCTTTATTCGATTTGTACTCACAATCAATGTTTGTAAGGTAGCTACAAGTAAATGCGCGCTGACCTACAAATATGCACGCCAAAACAAATTTGTCTTGCAGGATCATTTGGGCAAATTAATGGGGATTCAATACAAACAAAACGGCAATCTATAGTAAGTAGGATTTTTAACATGGTTAAAATGACCAAGGTAATTACTTGTGACTTGTCAGCGCGCATGGAAATCAATGTGCAATAATTGATGATAATCATTCCATTTGCGATAACAATCAAAAATTTACTATTGTAAATAAATATAAAAACACGAAGTGCTAAATGTCGGGCTTTTTGCAGTGGTGTTTCAGTAAACATATGCACGTAATAGAATATAAATCGCGTAGTATTTGGCTTTAAGTTGAGAAATTCGTAGCCAATATTTTTCCGTTCTCTGCTTGTCTGCCGTGTTCGGTTGATGCTATCAAAATGAAAAATACGAAGTTTAAAAGTTCAAACATTGGAAATGAATATGTTTGGATCTAGAATAATTTTGATTGAAAGGTACGTATGTGACGTATGTGTACTTATATATATGTACGCATGGTAATAGACATTTTTGTGAAGTGGGGGGCGTTTGCATGGTTCATTTGCAGGAATTGTATATTTTGAAAAATTTAAACCGCTTAGCTGATGATGTTTATGTCGAGTAACATTTGTAGATAGACCGCGCTTCAGGCTGAGCGTTTCATCAACAGTCTATAAACTGGTCGATATTACAGCTTATATTTCGATACCACAATTCACCAAGTGAAATTATTTCCCAGCAATTATATTGCATTTCTACTAGTGTGGACAGCTGCCTGCTTTTATACATCATGCATACATAAATTTCGATAAAAAAATCCTAATTTTAGTGCAGTATAGCGTAGATTTAATTTCTCTCTCCCGCGGGGGAAGGAAAGCCAAGAATACGGCATATGGTGAAACACAACCCCTCGTGCAGATACCATTTCCAAGTCGGAGATAAGTATTTACATAACCATTGCAGATTTTTCCTCTGCATGGATCTGATTAGTGGGGGAAGCCGCAATCATTGGTTACTTGATTCATCGGACGCCGGCGAAATGTCCAACAATCCACTCTCGCATATAATCATCTCACACTGGGCACCTTTAACGGCTGCGCTGTCCGGGCAATCTAATATACCTATTGTAATTTTTCAATATCCTGTGAGGATTCAGGAGTAACTGCACTTAACTAATTTCTTTATTTCTCAGGACGTTATGGATTCCGCCAGGTGCAAGAAAATTTCCAGCCGTGACGATGCAAATGCCTTCTTATTCGATTGCCGAAATGGACTTCAAACGGATTTGAATATTTGGTGGGTTGAACACGTAATAAATACTGTTAATTCGCTCTGTTTCCAAGAACTATTTAGTATTGACAGTTGCAAACTGCTAAACCATAGCTTTGTTCAAAGTTTAGACCAATTTAAGGACTCCTGTCAATCATAAATAGCGCTAATAAAAGGAAAAATCATTCCCCAGCCTCAGTAGGTTCACGGACAGGCCATAGCAAAAAATTTGAAAACACTGAAAAAATTTTAAGTTGAGTGGCTCAGTCGGTTAAGCGGATCGTATTGTCCAAAATTTCAATGGTTCGATGCTTGACTATTTCGCCACCTACCGTGCCCTTCAGCAAGGCAATTCACTGGCTGATCAGCAGATGCCTGGACCGCGCTGCTACGACTTGCTCCATCAATGGCCCATACACAAAAAACTATAATTTGAAAAAACCTGTTCCGAATGATTTCATATAAAGACTCGAAATTGATTAGAAACATTTTTTTTTTTAAAGGCTTTAAATATTTAAAAAACTACGTTTTTTTCGGCTGGTATAACATTTCTGTGCACAACACAGGTGTTGCAATGGCGCTTCGGAGTTAAATAGAAATATTTTTCGAATCCACTTGCGAATATTCATCCAATTTTAAACGAAATGCTGCGAGGGGATGCAATTTCACGATGCAAATCACTGCGCGTGTAATTTCATTGGGTGTGATCCCGTTGGGTGGATTCCTATGGTCACCGGGTTTATTACCCGATTTTGTATTACCAATTTAGCTTGCTACACTATATTGTTTATTATAAATATAAAATAAATATGAATAAATATGAGTATTATTTAAAATTGCCGTGAAAATTTACTCTTTCCCACTGTTGTATATAATAGAAGTAAAT
Source organism: Styela plicata (assembly GCA_963675895.2). Lineage (NCBI taxonomy): Eukaryota > Metazoa > Chordata > Ascidiacea > Stolidobranchia > Styelidae > Styela > Styela plicata. The sequence goes on from CAVMBJ020000111.1 coordinate 28,687, forward strand.
TTATAAAAATACCATTTTTCACTCACCATAACCAGCCAGAAATTATTAAATCTATTAGGGTGGCTTGAGCCCGCAAACGCCTCATGCCTAGGGGGCGCGATCCATCAATGATTCGTTCGTTAGAGACATGTGCAACAATCTTTGTCTGTCAGATTTAGCAGCGAACTTTTGCAAAATATCCTTGTGTAATCTTTTAAAATATTTGACACATCCTTCGTAGCAAAACAACTGGCAACCATTACTTCAAATCTTATTTCATCAGATACGTCATAAGTTAACAAGGAATACTTTGTAACATTGAGTTATTCTTTGTGATGTCATAACAAGATGACGATTCACTTTGTTTGGTTAGTGATACTGATCTTTTTTATTAATTACTTTTTAATCATAAGACACCAATATATAGCGCTTTGCTTAACAAATGCAATGTAAAAAAGTGATTGGCTTCTCAAATAGTGCTGTGTGTCGTGGGTGTGTGTGGCTCTTAATAAGTCAATCGGCGGTTCTGGTTCAAAATAAAATTTTAAAGCGCATCCATGTTTAACTACACGCCATTACTATATAACTTGTTCTGATTGTTATGGCATGTTGTCTTCGAAGTAAAAGATCTTACGTTCGATTCCGGGAAAGCCCTACTCGTAATTCCATGCTGCAGTAACTTTCTGCAAAATACCAATGTGTATTTTTTAAAAATATTTCACAGATCCACCGTAGCCACACAAGTGGCAGTGGCAGCCATTACCTATATAATCCAATTTAATCAGCTACGTCAAAAGTTATCGGACCAGATGAAAATCAAAACAAAATACAAGAATAAGTTTAAGATTGACTGCTCCCATAGTGGCGTGAGCGTGTCTGTTTAAAAATAATTCAATGCTTTTGTTCAAAATCAAATGGGTATCTCAGAAACGGCATTTAATATTTTTGTGCACATTATCATATCCTATCGTGATTAATTATTTGACGAAGAAAGTTACAGGTCTCTGTTTCATAGTGTACGCAATATCGAAAAAACATGCGCCGGAATAGCGCTAACAAGTTTCTTGAGTTTTGAGAGAGATTGATTCCGTTCCCCCAAACATCCTTCAATAAAGTGCTTTAATATAAATGGAGGCATGGGCGTTTTTTGAACTAAGAATGTTTTAATATATGTTTAATTTCTTGTTTCAGTATCGAAGACACTGGCGCTACAAATATGATGAATTATCATCATCAGTTTTATACCGTCATGAATTGTCGTCGTCATGAGTTGAAGACGCCATGAAACATCGTCATCAGCTTATTTCGTCATGGAGCGTCGTCATCATTTTGTTTTTGTCATGGAGCATCGCCATCATAAAAAGGCCATGTTAGCG
>CAVMBJ020000112.1:0-29798 GCA_963675895.2 Styela plicata
AAAAAAAAAAAACAAAATAGAAAAAAAAAAATACAACAACAAATAAAAGAAAACAAAAAAAAATAAAAGAATTTAAAACAATACTGCGGTACTTATAAAACAAACAGAACATCGATATATACAAACAAACAAGAGTATAAATATGGTCATTTTCAGTAACATTGCACTTTAATCTTGTCTGAAGAAGTTAGACTATGTTCTAACGAAAGCTTACAAAAAACTTATATTTCTGTGGAATGAGAACATGATATTTTTGTATACTATAATAATACCTCGAATATTTAAAATAAATAAATTATGCCATTATGTAACGTTACACAAGCATCACGTGGTCAGTTATCTAATCACTAAGTAGCCGTGTATATGGAAAGTAAATAAAAGTGACTTGGCTATTTGCAATCGTTTGCTTTATGAATAAGGGGAGTTGAATCAAAAACTATTTTTGAAAAGTGCGACATTGATTTACTTCAAAGTGGCATATACTTAGCAAATATCACATGCGCGCCAAAGCCGCGTAATTTTTTTTTGTTTGTTCTGAGCAAAAATTGGGCGAAACATTTTAAATCTAAAAGCAAGATAAAATGACATGATCCTATATATATAATTTACATGGCGATTCAGTTCGTTCGAAATGTTTTTGTTTAGAGTGCTATATGGAATTTTGTCACCAAATTTTTATTGCGGCGACCCTGAACAAGGGCAGATACCACTCACTGCCACTTTACCATGGGCTATTCAGTCCTGTTTGAATTGTTTTTTGTCAACAAAAATTTCATTGGCGCGACCCTGACTTGTTAAACCTTCCAGCAGGTTTTTCGACAATTCCTGAATGTTTTGCCATTAGACCCGTTCGTAAGGGGCGTATCAACTCAAATAGGCAGAGTAAAAAATTCACAATGTATCCACGTCGCTTTTCTCTCTGAACTCTTGATTTCCTACATATTCCAATCCTGCCACTACCTTAGCCCATCAACACCCGCCAGTGGCCATTGATTATCCCCCCTAGTTCATTTCCCAGTCCTCGGACAGCATAAAATATTCCAACCGCAGGGAAAGTTACACAATGCAATCTGCAAAATACATAGGATTAGTCGACAATGATACTCGGTACCACATTAAACCTTTGGGTCAATACCACTCACCCCCTCCACCGGTGTATCCACCCCACTTCTATTTGCACACCTGCCCAGCCAATATTTGCTATTTGCCACCATCAAGGCGAGCCAGCTCCAATGTCCCCCCTCCCCCCGAGAGCTCAACCCCCCCCCCCCTCACCCCCCACTAGCGAGCACTCTCTAGTACTGAGTGAGTTTCTGTTAACAATCCTAACCACTTGTCCACAAATATAAAGGTAAATTTAACGATTACATTTCTGTCCCCCCAGTCAATTTGCCACTCATATTCTAAAATCCTAGACCATTAGCCCCCACTCCTCCCTTGATGACCATTCTATGAACAGATAATGGGATTGCTTCGACGGGACACTCATAGAGGGGGTATTTTAGATGATTATTACCATCGTCCAGGGCAGATACCACTCACTTCACTTTACCACTTGGCGATTAATAAACCCCTATAAAATGTAATTCCTCCTCTCAAACCCTCTTTAGTCGCCTCTTATTACGCGCACTAAATACGTTAGGACTATTTCAAAGTCCGTGTGATTCTAATGTACCTTTGCTCCCCCACGGCCTAAGAGTCTAATAAATGAATAAACTCCACCCTTATCGCAAATCTTAAATGAACACTCAACTCATCTCGCGCACGGCTCAGCAAAATACCGAATAAAAAAAATGATACAAAAATTACCCCGGTGTATCAGGACTAGTTCAAGACCTGTAGGGGGAAATTACTGATAAACCCCATGTAATCAGTAAATTTACTGTACGTTTAGTACACACGCTGCGCACCATGATGGTAAAACCATGAACCCAAGACATGGGAGAAAGTTCTTTAGTTTGGAAGGAATTTGCTGAAAAGCATTTTTGCCGTATACCAGGCAAAAAGCACGTCGCCCACCTAAACAACAAAACTTCATCTTTATCGGTATTGATTCGGAGTCGGCCGATACGACAATACAGTCATTGAAAGTCAGCCCCTCTCCCCTAAACTATACTTGTTGCACAACTAGGGGTACCTTTCATCGAGGCCAAACTAATGCTCTCCGTGAAATCAAAATTCAGAGCAATAAAAATTTAAGTAGAGCGGTATTGCGCCATAACTTTATCGTCGTGAAGATTTTAAAAATCGATCTATTTTTTGTAGCCTGATAGAATGTTACTTATTATAACAATGTGAGATAGTTTAAAAAGTATAGATGGTGAAGAAGTGTTATCGCGTAGATTTGTTTTAAACAAACACAAGGGGTGCATGCCTTATCACAAAAAATAAATATAAGTTCGTTGCATTGAGGGCGTTCACCTCAACGGTGTCGGTAGATATACGAGTTGATGGCACTGTATGAAAAAAGCAGTGAATTAACTGGTATTCCACTGTAATTTTTTTTATTCAGTGAAATAAAACTAGGCATGTAATTTCAAATCCTCACTTTCCTTTTACGGAAACTCTCGCCACAATATTTCGCCTAAACATACCACCATTAACGGAAAATCTAACAGTCAATTTACGCCCACTCCGTCACCCCTTTTTTTTCTATTGAGTGGCACCAGTTTCTAATTGCATAACATTGCTGCAACATAGAGACAAACACCGGCCTTTCAAAACAAATTTTTTTTTTTACGATCCGCAAACTAATGACTCCATTCTAGGATTCTGACTGCAGAGAGTCAATTTCTGTCTTTTCCCCCGCCACTTATAATACAAATGTATTGTGTGTTTGCATGCGGATAATCATAGATATATCATGCAAATTTTCTCAGCGACGTATAAATTTGACCCCCATTTTTCCCTATCATGACTCCTCTGGCATGTACAAATCTAGCGGTCAAAACTAGCAGTAATTTAAGAAATGGCAGGTGGTTTTGTCTATCGCCAAGGGCAGAATATCACTCACTGCACTTATCCATGTGGCAGATTCAGTTTTTCTTTGGGATGTTCTTCCGTTCAGAGTGCAGTGCCCTGACGTACTACATCTCCCACTCGTAACTCATTTGCTATCTAAGTCTGATCGTTAGTTGGATTCTTTTAAGTACTGCTTCCGGCCTGCACAGAGTGAATTTCAAATGAAAAAAAACACTATCTTGAAATGTTTGAAAACTTAATTTATCTTCGCTATACAGGTGGATTTCTGAATACGCGTTCAGACTCATCTCTCATTCTCGTCCGCACCGTGATCTCGACACTTCTCTTGGGACAGAATTATTGTTTACCCAGGACCAAGGCCCTGTACTAGCAGCCACTATAGCACGCGGACCATGGTCACAACTGCTGGAAAGATATCGATCTTTTCTGTCCACGGTTGGCCCCCTACCAAGTATAGACTCCACCCGCCCTTCGCCACCTCCTACCTCACGCCCCCCGCCCCTCTCACCCACCTCCCGCCCAGCCCAACCTCTTTATCTGCCCACCTCCCCACAAACACCCCCCGCGCCAGTCCCTTCCGCCACCCCCCACTAAAACACCCCTACCTCCCACCCCCCTCCCCTCTCCACCGTTGGCTCGTGGTGGGCATGCATAAGCGAGTCGGATATGCCGGGATAGAGTTTTTATCAAAAATCAGATAATAAAAAATTATTTTTATCAACAATTGCTCTATGCAAAAGCATAGCTTCACATATTCAACTCCTGTGGGCGCCCACACTCACGCAGAATTGCCCTAACGTATTTCCCGTGTGTGGTATGGTAGGGCTGGGGTAATTTGATTCGGTGATATCGGAGCAATATTTATTCGAATCAATCGTGAATCGTTCATAGGAACAAAAACTAGTTAAATGACGAAATGCAATCGATTTTGGTCAAAAATTTGACCAAAATCGATTTACAATTTCTTCGTTAAAAATATATAAAATTGAAGTTCACCCTCCAGTTGTCCCATTGACCCCCCCCACAAACCCCTAACCCCCCCCAACTACCTACCACAACATCCCCCCCCCCACTCCTCACCCCCCACCCCCATTATCCCAACCACCGTCTCCCCCCCACCCCCCCCACCCCCCCCCCCCCCCCCCACTCCCCCCCCCCCCCCAGACAAGTCCTCCCCCAATCCCACCCACCCCACGTCCCCCCCCCCCCCACCCTACCTCCTTCCCCCCCCCATCGTCGCTTGATATTTGTTGTTTACATAAAATGAGTGATTCCGAAACAAATTTATTCGAATCAGATTCGGATTCACAAATATTTCGGTTTTGCCCAGTCCCTGTGCGTATATGTTTAAGTCACCACAATAGGTTCAGAGACATAGGCAAAAAAATTTAATTCGAACCCCCTCCAAAAAAGTCTTTTCAAAATCTTTGCACATTATTAATGGCTGCTGATTTCTTCATTTGCCTTTATTTTATCTTCCAGCAAGACCAATCCCTGAACCGACGCCAATTCACACTTGAATGGGGACAAAGGGCGTAAGGATGAATTTACAGAAGCTGATATGGGTGAACTAGACGTGTGGAGTATTAGATTTTATTCGGTAGAAAGTTTTGTACATTGAAAAATACACTTTGGAGACGTGAATATCCATCGCTCTTTTTGGCAGTAATTTTACTTTGTGATTTTGAAATTAAAAGTATAAAATGTGACTTTTTACCATTCAACCCAGGGAGTAATAACTTGGGTGGGGTAAGCCGGAAGAGGAAAAGATTATATCTTTCCAACAATTGTGACCCTGTCTGTCTATAAGTGGCTTCTTTTTACAGAGACCTTGGACAGGGTGATTCATATCTCATCTCTATACTCGCATCCTAAACTAACAAACTATGCGCGAGTTAATATAAAATCCACAAAGAAATCCTGAGTGAATGTTCGATTACATGGGACAACGGTACGAGACCCGGAAAACAAGTGAGGAGCATCAGAACGCTGTACCTATCTTGTACATCTACCCTGGTGACTTATATGATAAACCATTAACTCACGTCTTTGACTGCCACTATAATGTCACCTATCATTATCAACTAACACACACGAATTATCGATGGCCATATATCATGGCTACGTATGCCCCCGGGCTAATCTCTCTCGCTGAGACATATATTGATAGCCACGCGCGCACGCACATATTTCACATCTCACTTTGAAACACAGGGCGATAAACAACAATATTCCCCTGAAAATTTCTTTAAGTTATCGGGACGTTCACCTAATCCCCTGCGCCAGCCAGGCAAAATTAATTCATTCACCTCCAATTCCCAACCCTTCTCATAGGGCGTCACTTTATCCGCCATTCACCCCCCTCACGCATCTCATCACAGACACCAAAATTCGCAGCGATAATACTTCTATATTTGTACTATAAAGGATGTTCGAGCGAGACTCATAAACAATATCGTATGCCATACTCAGAAGTAATCATTGCTAGAGCGCGCAAGAAGTCCCTCGTGATTACGGTTCGGAAGCTGCTTAAAATCGGATATCTAGCCGTAACAAATCTTTCATGGATCGGGCAAAAGGGATACATCAATAGATGAATATCTAATCAAACAATCGGATTTTTATATCTACATTAATAAACAACCACCCCCCCACAATAAAAAAAAAACCACCAAAAAAAAAATTGTCAAATCTATATATATATCCTATACCTCTGTAGTCCATTCTTCGTCTTGCGAGGATACCTAATGCCCAGTACATCGTGCCCCAAAAGTAAACTACCCAGCTCAACAAAATGCAAGGTCCAATCTATGGCTAAAGAGATGGCTTCAACCAGTCTCATGCTTACACACCTTACACAAATTTTTTCTGTAACGTTTCGTGTCTGTACCGAGTCAGAATAGATTCTTCATGACCAAGCCACTATAAAAACATGATATGATCAAAACAATATAAACAATTGCAATAATACATATTAGAGGACATTACTTTAAAAGTAACATCAGATATGACCCTCCACCACCCCCTATCAAAAGACTTCATACCCTGGAAGGAATTCAAACACTCGGAAAATCACCAATCTTTGAAAGACGATCCCCCAAATAACAAGTAAGTGAACTCTAACCCTACTCTCCCCTACACTTTAAGCAGGTCTAGGGTTCTGTGTCACTTGTTTTGTTAAGTATGAGCCATGATGAACGCGCCAGCGAGTCAGATGTTGCGATGCACATCATGTGTGACTCATACTATACCCTACCAAATACAATGGACTGAGAGTGATTTATATTGCAGTCCACAATACCATTCCATAACGCGTTCTAAAGTGGCCGGTAACCCACCAATCCAAACCCCTCTAACCCCACCGACCCCCCTATTAAACAGTATATACAACAGCGCGAGAGAGATCAAAATCTCTCTCTCTCAGCGTTCATACATCTAATACTCGAGTGCTGTGTTCTATCCATTATTTTTAAACGGACCAAAACATCCCCCCCCAATCCCTCGGCGTAATCAATTGCGAAGCAAACCACAGTATGCGAGTACCAAAAACCGCCCTATGGCTATTGCGATGCAGCTCAGAGTTAAAAACTGAAACAATGATACACCTCTCCACGCTTCAAACATGAGAGGTCAGTTAGTATTCGCGATAACGAGTATTTGTGTAATTCGGATAACGTGGACGATGACTACTATCCTAAATCCCACTCCCCAATCGAGACTTATATGTTCACAGTGATAGGGTAAAAAAATGGGATATTTGTTATTTTTATTATATAGCATAGAGAACCCTCCAACTGATTCTCCGAGCTTTCTCCTCGAAAAAAATTATCTCCGAATCCTGCCAAGTTCGTGAATTCCCCAAATGACTATACGATATTAAATTCACAAAATAACCCAGATTTCTAACTCTGCTATGCGCCATACGCATACTCATAAAGCAATTTCTTGCCCGACCTACTATCATACATCCTCTAGTACATTCGCCTACAAAACTTTCCGATGATTTCGCCAACCAACAAGGGATTTCTCTCTTCTGAACCAATAAACTGAGCGGGTAAACTGCCCACGTATCTCTGATCTATAACTCGAGAGCTTCTTTGGAAACACCCATCCCGCCCAGCCACCCCCCCCACCCCGCTCAAACCCCCACAATCGCCGCCTATGCCTAACTGTGGCAACCTATAGACGGTCCTCACCTCTCACTGATGGAGTCTAGCCTAAACACATAGACTCTACAACCTTGAGTGAACTATTTTTGTCAATGGAATTAACTAGCGGGTCTCGCTTGTAAATAGCAGGCACATTCGGAGAATTATTATCAACCGTTAAGCGATGCGCACATACGCGGATTAACTTTAACCAACTCAAGCCAACGCATCACGAACTCTCTGATTTCTCCTTATTCAACGTTAGAGCAGCGTTCGGGAGAGCGAAAAATCTGTAAGCGATTACACGATTTCATCTAACATGTATTTTCCGAAAAACAAATCTGAAATTGACAATCAGCTATATTATTCCGCCTAAAAAAAACACAGATCAGTTAAATTATTCGCACATCCCAATAATAATGCTCTATTGAGAAAAACTTTGAGGGGTCGAGAGCGGTGATGAATTCTTTAAAGCAAACATATTTCTACATCATTATACATAATATACCGGACCCGAATATCTATGATTCCAGAGCGAATTATCTTGACACCGAGTATAATAAAAAACATCGAGACACCATACTAGCGAGTATAAGCGCGAGGTTATCAAGCGAGTTGCGTAGTCTTATGCCCAGAAGCGTTTCACTCAGCGTTTGCATCTTGAGTTGTAGCTAACCTCTGACCACATACTCACTCGTGTAAAAAAACCATTTTCCATAGACGCGCATCTATACACTTCTATCCTATAGTTGTATATTTTAATACGTAGTGGACAAATTTTAAAAACCCATGAATACCGATATCTCCAGACAAGTCATATATCCCATCCCCGCCTTATACATATACAGGTGTGAGCACAATCCTACCCCCCCCATGATGACTCAATAAAAGTAAACAACTCGCCCCCCCTTCCCAACACCCCTAAGCCTACTCTTTTATGGGTTGTGAACAAACATAGCACTCTCTACGATCCATGAGGCGACACGCCATCGATGACAGAACCACTCTATCAAAGTGTCTCTCCTCCCAATCAATCTAGCACTTTTCATCTGCCAAACATAAGTACACTGCATGGACGCCCGCACTCGCGCGTCTGAGAAAGTAAATCCAACTCACTAAATAATTAGGAATAGCGAACACCCCGAAATACTATCGTAACGACACCGCCTTAAGCACGCGATTTACAATTTTCCACCTAAAAACTTTTTGGGATTCTATAAACCTAATTACTAAAAATCCCGGGCCGCACAACCTAACCTAAAAGCGTTCCAGCTACTCCCATCAAACTACACCAAGCACATATAAAAAAATATTGAGCGCCCCCGAACAACCCATACACCTACGAGCCTCTCACACTACATGTAGACGCCTAAAAAAAAACCGTCCCCCCCTAGAATCTACTGTACTCAAAGTGGTATCCCTATTCTAGGAAATAGCTAGACAAATTTAATAGTAGTGAGCGTTATGGAGGACGAATAAGATTGTGTTCGTAACGCTAATAAACAGCCACATTGCGACAAGTTCAGACAAGAATAGAAATAAACGGGAAATTGAAAATGCGTTCTGATCTCTCGTTTAAAATAAACTTTAACCACGGTGAAAACTAGAGTTATATAATAGATATTTCTGCCTATTCCCAAGCCCTGCTATTACTTCAATTGTTTTTTTTAAACTATAGGTCCTAACGTATTAATTGGAGGAATATAGACGACTTTCCTACACGGCCCAGCGTACCCCGATACCCAACCTAGCTGAACACTATACACTACGTTGTTATACATTATTGATGCTGTTATAACCTCGGCATGCCATTATCAAGAGCCCCACCCCACTTAGTGGTCGCTCTTCTCGATCATTAACTATGTTTGATTTTCTAGCTCTCTTGAAGCACACCCTAATTGCTTTCTGGCCTTGCCCCGACGACCCCCCCCCATGAACTATTAATTAATACTCCCTCAAAACCAGATGCCCGGCCTACGGTGGCTGACCGCTCACGCCTTAACGCACTCACGATACGTGTTGTCCACACACGAATAGGCCAAAGGCCCCCAATCTGTACCCTAGATTCCAATTCCACCACATTCACCACCACCGTGATAGCTTGCCTTCCCAGATAAAACAAAAATAAAGTTCAAAGGACCGACCCCCAACATAGATAATTGACGAAAAACGGATAGCACTGTAACTAACAAAATTTAATAAAAAAAAAACAGACGCATCTTCTATCTATAGCACCTCTTATTTTTTTTTTTCTCTACCTGACCCAACATGGGGGGAAATTTAGCAAAACCACTAATATCGGCCACAACAGGGATAACCATCCACCCTCGCAACAATAACTCTCGTAAGGTCACAAATCACCTAAGTCATTTGGCACCTATTCTAAAGTCTGCTTAGTATCGCTCACCCTCTCCTAAACCAGTACACACCCTCCTCAATACACCACTTGAAGTCCCCCGCGCCAACTAGGCCAAAGACCATACGCCTCACAAGACATGATCCGATTACCCCAACAACAGTGTACACACAAACTACACTCTCGCATTACACTAATAAAGAACCCTACAATGGCAAATCCGCGCGCTCCGAAGCTCCACTCCACCCCCCCCCTATAGACACGATTAACCACCTTCTCCTCTTCACAGCCTTTCACATCTGTCTAAGCCTGATGATATATGCTACTCACACGGTCACAATGTTTTATACGATACGCAGATTTGCTTGATGCTTCCCCTCTTTCCAAATCTTCATAATTACTTACTTTACATAAGAAATTTTTCTAAAGATAGTACACCTTCACACCAAAACCCTAACAATTATTCCACCACTAACTTCCTCCCTCACCCACCCAACACACCCTGTTACCCCGATATCTCCACACCCGTCAATAACCACCAATAACACTAAAAACCACTCCCCCAAACTCCACTAGATTTTCGCCCCCACCCCGCACCGCCACACCCCAACCACAACCCCGCAACCCACCCCCCAATTCCCGACTCCCCTTCACCCACCCTCGCCATATGAATAGAAAAGAGCGCAGCCGAAGTTCGCCACCCCTTAGTCCCCATGTGCAGAGGGATGTCTCTTGCAAACTAATCCTATGTCTTAATTTTCCCATTTTTCCTCACTAGTTCAAAAACAGCATTAATGCGCGTATGGAGACCACTTCTCCACGCTCTCATTCACGCCACCCCATTACCCCCCTATTCTTTTTTTTTTCTTTCTAAATACCACTCACCTCACCCCCCCCACCAACCCCCCTCCACTACCCCCTTCTCCCGTTCCCCTACCCCCCCCCAATCCCCCATGCAACTATCCTGTACCCCCCCACCCCATTGGACATCTGTGACCTATCCAAATTCCTATAGTTCGGACCCAATTGCTCGTTTGCATCGTGCTACGCTCGCGCGACGTGAATATGATAGATAGATACACTATGTTGTTCGGCTACGATTACAATTAACTATGGGCTACGTATTTATTCTATTGATACAGAAGGAGCAAAAGTTTCAATTTGGTGTAAAAATTTATAATTTGTGGGAGCATCAAAAGGCATGAGGGTAAGATGCTATTGGTTATTTTTTTATTTTTGGCAGTAGAAACTGACTCGGTTAAAATCGTGTTCTAAGTGTCTATGGTTGGATCATAGTTAGCCCGACTACTATGCGTTGCACATAACTTTATCATGCGGGTAAAATAATTATATTAAAATATCACCCTCCCCCCCCCTCCCCCAAACTATCTCTCAAGGACACCCCCCCCCCCTAACCCACACCCAACCACCCAAGTACTCCCCCCACCCTCCGCTATTCCCACCTCACTCATACCCATAGTGCACGTCGAGGACGCTGAACAAACACACCACCCCATATAACCAATGAAATGCATCAATCTCATCTTACCATCCCCAGCTCGCGTTTTTCCGGACGACGACCCTCCCTTCCGCCAGAACTGGTAAAACACTGCCGCTAACCCTAAACCGGCGCTGTCCCAACATCGAATCTTCCGACATTTCTTTAGACATTCGAATTAATTTGGCATTTTTGAACGATTTCTTTCGAATCGAAGGATCACTAAGTTCCGTACGTAGAAGAAAAACAATAACACTTTCGCCTGACTTCCTTCCTTTTCAGTTTTTCTTCCTTTTTTCTTTAAATTTTCTTTTTGTAATATTCCAAAATTGCGCGCACACATACGTGCAAAGATCACGACACATTTATAACCTCTGTTTATTTGCCCCGTAAGTTTTTTCGAACAACAAAAAAAAAGTTCTTATAAGCAACATACTTTCAAAGCCCATAGGAAATACATTAACATACACCTTATTTATCCGATCTTAAAAAAAAGAAAAATGACTAATCGCGATTTTTCATTTCTTGCCAAAAATAGAACCAAAATCGATTAAAATTAAGTATACTTCTTATAAAAAAATGACAACTTCCTAATCAATATCAACAAATTCTATGAAAAATCCCGATTCCCTAGTGCATTCAATTAATCTACACAAGTGAGCGTCGCTTCGGAACCCAGTTTAGACAAATCGAGAAATTCACCACAGTAAAAAAAAAAAAATGCAATATAAAATTCATCTCTTGCCTACCGTAAAATCTAATATTTTATATATATACCTCCCCCGTATGCCATCCATATTTAATTTCGCTTACCCGCTGCCTCCTTTTACTCAGAGTCCTTAATCCCCACGCAGTAAAAAACAAGTTCGGATGAATTATCAAGTAAGCGTTCACTTACCTCCTCAGACACTCACAAATACACAATGCAACATACCTCCATCCGCCCATATTATTGTCATCATACAACAAATAATCCTACTAACAACCTCCCTCTTCAAACCTTAACAGACGCGCCCCACCTTGTTCGTACAAATGTGGAGATCACCTCCTCACATACTAACTCCCCCCAACCATACTATACCCCAGCCCTCAATCGCGCACACCGCACTCTAATCTCACAACCCACCCAAACAAACACAACATAGCTCACGATGTGCATTTCACTCTCTCGCTCTCGCGCACGGTGCACGCTCACTGACTGCACTCACACCTTCCCCCCCCCCCCCCCCTCCAAATACAAATTATTACCCTACACCCTACTAACTCCTTTCCCCCCCCCCCCATTTCCCCCCCCCCCCCCCAGGATAACCTCCCCCACACAAATACACGCGCTACAGGAAAATCGACGACTTTGGTGAAAAAAAACCAATGAACAATAGTAGTGGGAACACAGAATAGTACACAGGGGGTGTGGGTAGGGCTGGACCAAAACAGATTCTTATGGGATTTCCAATCTGAAATTACGAATAATTTTTTTTTCGAATCCATCCCATCCCTACATCCCAAACAGTAACCCCTCGACCGCGCCCCCCCTCCCCCCCCCCTCATGTGCACAACCGCCTGCCCACCGAGGCCCGTGCGTATCCTGTTCTGGGGCACCCCCCCCCCCCCCACTCGACCCGGGCCCGGTTGGGTTGAACCATCTACCCACTTTCCCTAGCTTCTTTTTAGGTCGCCTCTCTTGACACGCTGGAAATACCACGTGAGAAACTTATTCTAACAAGCCCGGGACCAACAGGAGTTATGTAGTTACGTAACTCTATCAGTGACTTTAAAAAATTAAAAGAGAATTAAATATATATAAATAATTAGCGTGTCCTGGTCTTTCAACGATAACAAGCTTAGTTACACTGAACCCGCCTCGCCCCACAAGTAACTCTCACACGAAAGGTTCACGGACACGGTTAGCAGAGATTCGCTCGCTCCCACTAACACAAAATCAGCCCATGCAGAAACTTCCCTACCCGAGGCATCTTGGGGGCCCCCCCCCCACCCGGTGGCGTCGACGCCTCACCTGCCCCACTAGTCCCATCGACACAAAAAATACATCTGCGCGCCAACTACCCAAGGAAGAGGGACAAAACCTTTTTTTTGGCGCTCTCTTTCGCTCTCAATGTCCTGCATATAAAATATTTTAAAGCAACCCACCACAACTTAATCCTCCACCATCCATAAAACCACTACACACACTCCCTACATAGGCACCCTCCAAACAAAACAACAAAAAAAACAAACAACTCACAATAAAAATTGAACTAGCAACAAAAATAACACTCCTCTTACATCCTCTGATACATTGACCCTCCCTCCAAAGACAGCCAAAAAACCCAACCACCCACACCACTACAGCCGCATAATACTCCAAAAACCCATTACTCTTCCATTCCGGCCCACGTCCCCCCCCCATAAACCACCACCATAAAAGCAAAACTAAACAAACACCCAACAAGATCCTCTCATCACAAACTCAACATACCTCAATTCAAAACGAGCACAGGGATAACATGATCCCAAACACAATTATACCACTACATGCCGCCACCGCCACCCCACACCCATTGCCCCCCGCCGGACCCCCCCCACCCCCTCATGGCCCCAAAACACGCAATCCTCTCCCAGCACACTAGGCCTCTCCCGAACCACCCCTCCCCCCCCACACCCCCCGCGGAGCCAAGTTTTTCGGCACCCACACCCGTCCCCCCGCGCCCGAAGACCCTCTTCTTGGACCTAATTGAGGTTGTGTGTGTGGCACTACACAAAGGTAAATCACGGGACTTTTGTGAGGACTGTTGTATCTACTCTTGTTCTGTGATAACAGCTACTAACGCCCCCAAGCGCATCTGGGGGGGATGGCTGAAGGGGCACGCTCCCGGCACTGGGTGAAAACGTACCCCCCCCTCGGACCCCATTTAAGGGACCCCCTCCGGTATGCAAAAAAGACCCCACAAAACCCCCACCAAATCTCGCCTTAGTGGGAAAACCACCAATCTAGACTAGCCACCCCCTAGCCAGTAACTCTCTTCTTCGAACCCCTCGCCGATAATCGAATTCAACACCCCCAATTCCCTCCCTAAATGGTAATTAACCCCCACAACACCCACACACTCCCATTTCCAACTACTAAAATAATTTTCCTAACCCATCCCCGACCCCCCTCATCCAAGAACACTCCCCCTCTCACACATATCCCTATATCCACCCAATACATCACCAAACCCCCTGTAAAACCCCCCCCCCCCCCCCCCACCCAAAACACAACACCTACAACGACCTCCCCCCTCCGCAAAACTGCACCCCAAACTCCTATACCCCCAACACGCACTCCGCCACTTCCGCCTCCCACCCCCCCGTCCAAAAATGACCCCCCCCCCCCCAATCCCTTGTTTACTTCTAAACAACGTTTTTGCTTCTCCCCCCCCCCCCCCCCCATGAACGCCGAATTGCGCGCACTGATTCGAATAAATTGTGCTTCGAATGATCATGTACTCACTCACACGAACACAGCGACACTTGGCACACCACACTCCTCACGCGCGCAAGTTAGGTCGCACGACATCGCGCTCACACACGCCCCCCCCCCCCCCCCCCCCCCCCCCCCACCCCCCCACTCCTATCCCCCTTGCTCTTCCCCCCCCCCCCCCCCCTTCAACCGCCTAGCCTTTCCACCCCTCCCCCCCTAGCACGCCCCGCTCTCCAAGTGACCAGCATCCTTGCCACCCCCCTGACCTCCATCCACCCCGGACCCCTTCCCAATGTCCCCACTCATCGCACGCTTCCATTTATCCCCAGACACCCCCGACCCCCCTGAAACCCATGAGGTCTTCACGTGATTACCGACGAGTTGAAGGCAGCTTGGAAAGGATGGTTTGAAACAGCCGGAAGACAATCAAGGACGATTTGCAGAGTTGTGGAACTGTCAAACAAGGCTTATGCAAAGGACGTGTTATTATCTTATTTGACACTTATAGTTTTAAAATGTCTATACCCTCCCCTCCCCCCCACCTCTCCATCACCCTCCATTGCCATATAGAACTTCTTCTCTATTTCAATTTCCAGAGAGATAGAGCACAAAGCTCCATGGTTTGGGATGTCCTCAGCCCCTACCCCTTCTATAGTAGGACCTCCATTCCCCCCCCCCACCCATCGGCTGTAATGGTTGGTAGCTAACCATCTAAGCCTATCCTCACACCTCTATCTGCAACTTGCCCTCCCCAGCTCATCTTACTACACCCCCCTCTCTTCTGACTGCTACAACCCCGCCACTTAGACCGCCCATCAGTAGTCCCCCCCCCCCCCCCGGACACCACATCTTTGCTAAACTTCAAGTGGCCGACTTAGTTGGTTCCTTTAAGAAGGCAGTCTGCCTTTGCGACCTTGCTCACCAACCCCCCCCCCCCCCCCCCCCCCCCCCCACCCCCCCCCCCACACCCCCCCCCCCCCCCCCCCCCCCCCCCCCCCCCACACCCCCCCCCCCCCCACCCGCCTGGGCGAAATATACTACATAAAGTTGGGAAAAATGACACAGCTCACATATTATTCTAAAAGTCCCTCGGGGAACCCCCCCCCCCCACCCCCCCCCCCCCCCATGATCACAACACAAACCCCGTCCCCGAAACCCTTGTGCTTGAGCAGTCAATGATGACATGCATAGATCCTACCCCCCCCCCCCTCGCCATCCCGATGACATGAACGCTACTTACCGACCATTACCTGAAACTCCAATACATGTGTTGTGTTGTCTCTCTTCTATAATAATTAAACCCAGTATGTTATGTCAACTGATGGTTTCGCGCCCGCCAAGGCGTAATGGATCCATTCTCGTGACTTTATTCTTGACAAAAATTCATATTTTCCAATTTGGGGTCAGCGGTAATACATGCTTTATATTTGTTGTAGCACCAGCCATGGATGAATCGCACTACCGGGGCGCGATCAATTCTGTTTAGGAGGATATTGCTTTGGTACCCCCCAACCCCCCCAATCTCCATCTCATAACCTTATTTCATACCTAGCAAATTTTTGTACCCCCAGCACTGTCCACCTTGTACCGCTCGCGTGCACGTTGAAGACATCTTAGCGGACGGATAAGCGCGTCTAAATTTTTTGTCAAGGAAAAATTGTTATTCCATAATTTCTGCCCGTGAAACCCATGATCTTTTCGTTCAAATCGATAAGTGTGTGTAAAAATGAAAAATTGATTTTTTCACTCTTGTATTTCCTGAGATGTTAATTTGGCCAAGATATTGTTTGCGTACTCTGAGATGTTTTGTGTGTGGGGGCGACGGACCCCGGTGACCCCCCCCCGCGCTGTCCCTTGACTTGCCAACTACATCGTTACTACAGTATATTATTATGCAAATTGTAATCTATTATGGATAGTGATTCATTGCCTTTTTGTTATGTTTGCACCTGGAACCCCCCCGCTGACCCGTCTTGGTCCCCTGGTTGCGCTCCCTCCCCCCCCCGGCCAAAACCCACAAATCGTACTTGCGCCCATCCCCAACATGCATCCCCCCCTCCGTCCACTACAATTCCAACACTACCCACCCCCCCCCAACCCCCTAGCATCACCACCCCCACCCCACCTGAAACCCCCATCTCCCCCCCATTTACTGGTCGACAGATAATTGTCTCACATTATGAGGTATTACTAGGAGATTTATAGTCACTAAGCGCGCACTAATTTATAAGCATAAAAGATCAGGGATCTGGGGGATGCAGGCATTTAATGTATTTTTTTTCAATTATCACGAAATCATTTTCCATTTTTGGTTAACAGACTAATAATATAATCGAGTTTGGTCTTTGTTTGTACCATATTTCGTAGGGTGGGGAGCGTGATTTTTATATATTTTAACACATCACTGTCCCGATAATTTCTCCTGCTGTTGACCCCTCCCCCTTGTACCCCCGCTATTAGTAACAAATGGAAAATTACCCCCCATTATCACTTCTCGTGTTCCCCCTCCCTGACCCCCTAATGTACCCGTCCCGTTTGATTCATTACAGTATGAAAGCCCCCACATTGCGTCTTCGCCATGAGACTGGCGAGGTGCAAACGTTTGTTTCACCATACCATAAAAACCATCCTACACCCCAAACCTATAACTCTCACTAAAAACCCCACCCCCCCCCC
Source organism: Styela plicata (assembly GCA_963675895.2). Lineage (NCBI taxonomy): Eukaryota > Metazoa > Chordata > Ascidiacea > Stolidobranchia > Styelidae > Styela > Styela plicata. The sequence goes on from CAVMBJ020000112.1 coordinate 17,121, forward strand.
CCCCCCCCCCCCCCCCCCCTTCCCCACGACCCAACCCCATCCCCACCCCCTGGACCCCCACCGCACCCCCTGTTCCCCCCCCCCCCCACCCCCTTTTAATGAGCCCCCACCCCCACCCCCCCCCCCCCCCCCCCCCCGTACCCCCCCCCCCCCCCCTCTCCGGATTTGCGTCGCGCGTGAAAAATGGTTTGGTTATATTTTTTCCATTGCTCTGCTATCTTTGGACTTTGCCTGATACGCCCTTCCCCACTAACTCTACCGACAATATCTCTGTCTTATGACGTCCACTCCTCCCCCCCCCCCCCTTGGATTTATAAACGCTTTTTTGCAATTTTTTCTTTGCAAAATTCAGTATCCTGGTTTTTCTGCTTGGACGTTATTTTCTTGCGTGTTTTAACAAACTTTCTGAAACCTATTCTGGAATATCACACGGCGAGGCGGCGATTTGCACAATCACTTTTTATCTAGAACTTCGGCTTTCTCTATTGCAGCGTGGTTCACCCGACAGTCGAATCCACCAGTGATCTAGCACTTGATAAAACATGCCATTTCCTTTTCTACTGAGAATTAATCATGGGAAGGTAGATTCATTAAAAATCTTTATTTTCAAACGTGACGTCTTGATTAACAAATCATCACTTGCTTTGGGTATTTGTGAATACCTCCAGTACTTCTCTCTCATGCTGTCCACACTCATTCTAACGTTCTTCTCTCTCGCGTAACCCCACTATATTATGATCTCTATATTCCTCTACGTTATTTAGCTTCCTTCGACCGTATCTCCCCGCCGTCCCTTCTCGCCACTCTATTTTTCTTTTCCTCTGGCAGGTCTTTCTAATTCGCCCTGTGGGCTACCGGGTGTTCAGAATTTCACCTAACGGTATTTTCTAAACGCTGTTTCGATCTGTTTCGGCCAGAACAACATTTAATTCACATTGACGCCTTGTATTATGGCGGTGGTTATGTTCGGGATAACAAGTGGCCGTTTAGTTGGTTCCGTTTTTATATGCTTGCTTCAGGCCTTGCAAAGCGTAACCTTCGCAATTATAATTAATTTTATTACAGACTGAAGCGTCGCCTTCGGCACAATCTCTCTCATTCCTTTTTTTATTGTTTGTCTCAAAATAATTCTCAATCAATCGTAGTTATGTTTTTTTTTCATGCTGTATAATTTGCTGTTTTTTATCATGAACCGAACCTTTTTAAAGTGGTAGGATACTGGGGTCGCGTTGTTTATTTTGTCCAGTTTTTTAAATTTAACTGTTATGTTAACGATCTTTCACTTGTATATTTCTGACTTACTTTCTTCACAGGGATATGATTGTACCACTGTGGCTTGCGTACTTGGAGATCGTGGTATGAAACAGGAACAATTTCGAGCATTTGTGATTGGACGTATGATCTTCCAATATGACGAATAACTGGTACAAGTTTTTCATTGATCAGGTTTGTGGTGAACGTTTTTGTGACCTGTAACATTAGGACCTGGTGGCGGATTAGTTCATTTCGTGCCACCGGCGAGGTTCTGGACTCGCAGTTATTCCATGCCCATACTCTCTGTTTCCCAGGGTGTAATATACTTGGGGTAGGCTAAGCCGAACGGGAAAAAGATGGATTACATCTTTTCCAGTAATTGTAACCTGTCCGTCTTTTAAGTTGGCCGCTGTTTATAGGGCCTTGGACAGGGTGAATACCACTTCTATGGAAGTGGTCTGTGAAAAATAATAAATAATTAAAATATAATAAACTATTGCGTTCGTTTTCTCTTTTGGACTCAGGGTGTGTTCTTTCCCGATGACAATCAAGTTGTTCATGATATTACCACAGCGTTTATGTTTATATAAAACTAAGAAGAGTCATGTTCAGGTTACTTAGTCTAACGAACATAAACTATTTAATACTTGAATTATTGAACTAGCTGATACACACCTCTTTGATTGTATTGCTTTTCGAGCACTTTTAATTTGATATATTGAAATACTGAAAAGGCTCCACACTGTATAAATAGTGTTGTCCATAATGAATATATATAGTTATATTCTTACATAACAGTGTCTGAAAGTCCAAAAAACCAAGGACTAACGGTCTCGTAAATAGCAAAGAGCCACTGCACGATCGTGCAAGTAGTACCAGCAACTATCACTCTAAGCGGGAAAAATTATCGGCAAACTTTTATTATATTTAATAAAGGGCAAGTAAACGTTATCTGCCCTCGCGGCGATGTTTTTAAAATCATCTGGCCCATTCGCTTTGTTTCCGTATTTAGTCGACTGTGTACGACCACGCAGGATATACGTTTAAGACTGTTCCAAAGCCCGTTATCTACAGACTAGTATCAAGTATAGGTTTTTTATAAAAACCCATTTTTAAACAATTTTTCATTGGGATATATTTGAATATTTTTCGATATTCCAGCTTACGTTCGTCAATGAGTAGATCACCCGAACTACTATGTTATGTGTGAAGGGAAGCTGTTCGATCATTATGAGGGACTCCAGTTTTTATTATCAATCCTTCTTAAACGGACCAAATTCCCGCACATTTGCCTTGGTGGAGTATTGGTTGATCACATTATTTATGTAGGTTGGTTTGCGGCTAGTGGTGATCTCAAAATTCTTACAGGAAAGCCGCTTGAAGTGTCATTTCAGTTAGATTCGTTTATGTATGTGTTTCAATCACCCAGTTTTTAAAGAAGCGAAATATTGACTTCATTAAGATTTGTCTCGGCAAATGATTCCACACAGTGGTCATAAGGATTTGTCAAATGACTAGTGGACAACTTGGATATATGACTGGACAGAACCGCAATTCATTTTTTGTGGGAATTCGAATCTGATTCGAATAATTTTTTCGATCGGGTCGGAAATCAGTGTAAAATTTTCTATGTAAATATAATAAATATCCACCCATTTTTATTATGATACATGTGTTTCTCATGTTCTCTGCGATTGATCGGCGCTCTCCCGTAAATGTCAAGAATCTTAAAGGGACTCCAATAGACTAGACGCTAGAATTTTATAGTTGAATTAAAGTATATTCAGTTCACACCAAGAACTACGATTTTCATTTTTAATGACAAAATTATAATCGATTTTGGTCAAATTTGACACAAAATCGATTGTATTTTGTCGTAGAAGAGATAGCCCTTTTATCTTACGTCGCATTTCGGGTGGTTTATTTAGCAATAGATTTTAATCCCTGATGTACGTATTTCACGATTTAATTCGTATTAAATGATTAGTGGTTCGAAACCACCGAAATCTAGATTGCACAGGCCTTATTTTTGTTCATGACCAAATCTATTGGTTTGTTGCGGAAGAATACTTAAGCCCAGCAGCATCGGGCAGCCACGTAATTTTTACAAGCTGTATACCCGTTTAAATGCGTATTATAGATCAGCTTGTATCAAAAAATGCAACGGAGAAATCACTAATCTTTGTGACACGAGCAATTTTTTCTTGGGCGGTATTGAAATAAAAAAAATTCAAATTGACTTTTTGGCCGGAAATTATGAGGGTTGTGTGGATGGAACGCAGAGCAAAGGTTCGGGTCCAACCAATAGCCTATATGTTGCATAAATACTCATCAATATAAGTGTTTTGAACTTTTTTTACTGCAAATAAACAGTTAATGTTTTTTGAACTTGAAGTTGGATAAAATATGTATGTAATAACGTGTTACTGAAAATGTAAAGCAGTAAATTTACCTTGTAAACTTGATGTTACAGTGCATTATGCTTTCTATTGCTACAAAACGCTAATCTATTCAGAATAAATTGATCAATTCATAAAATCGATTTTCATCGGAAAATTCTAGATTAAATCATGTACAAACCCAATTTTTATATTTCTATTTTTCAAATATAAATATCTACATAATAATCTGCAAGGACATAATATATACAGCGGATATGTGGGGCACTCAACCCATCTGGGGGGAGGAATGTCTACGGCCTCATGGAGTCCTTACCCAGGAGAAGATATAACGAGTAGCCGTAAGATGCAAATCCAAACCTGAACGAATCCGATATATGCTGGAACAAGTGATAAGCTACTCCGACTTTTATTTTTTACGAACAATCATAATCAAATGACACATGAATAAGGTCTTATTATACCGTATTATTTATATTGAAATTCGCTCGCTCTGAGCATAAGGCCCGGAAAGCAGTGCCTAACTAAACGGTCCACCCTATATAGCAAAGATGTATACTAAAAGATGTAGTAACCAGCAAAACTGATACTAATAATACGACAAAAAATCCCAAATTGGAACCTGAACGCTATGGTTGAAGTGCAAATGAGTATGGGTAAGGCATACATAGTGTCTCATCATGCGATGGTGTTTTAAAACCATAATCAAACCACTTTTCTGATTTTCTTTTAAGTCGCTCGTGCCTGCGACACACAGGAATTACATTTGGGACTATTCTAAAGCTAACTAAACTAACAATAACTAACTATACTGACAATACTGAAAAAGAATGATTCGAATGAAATATTCGGTACGTTATATCATGATATGTAACTTTGTACTGGGCTGCGGTACAAACTCCGAATCATATAGAATTCGAATGTGATTCAAATTTTTTTTTCGAATCGGGGACGAATCACTAAGTCTAACTGTTCTATGTATTATAACAAATATCCCATTTTTACTATTTTATAACTCGTCTCCGTAGTGAAAATGAAGAAAATCTCATAGTTTCACAGTCTGTGCCAATTTTAAGATTCACATTAAGAGCAACGATTTTCATATTTTCAACCGACGAAATATATTCGATTTGGTCAAATTTGACCAAAATCGATTGCATTTCGGCGTATACCCTGTATAATGAAAAAAATCCTTGTTAATTTATAACAGTTTTTTGTTCCTAATGAACGATTCACGAATGATTCGACTTAATTGTGCTTCGAATCGATTCGAATCCCCGAAACGAATTGCCTAGTCCTTTTCGCTACTTACAAAAACTAATTCTCTTCAGTAAAATTCGAAAAAAAACACAACATAAATTTTTAAGCCAAATTAGATTAGAAAGTTTAACTATTTTAATAAAAATAAAAAAAAACTTCACCTAGAATTAATGATTTCATAGAGAACTACGATGCACAGGAACGGATGTTTGAGACTTCGGCATAAGAATTCTTCGTTTTCGGCTCGGACCTCGACACCGATGACAGCAAAGAATTTTCTGGAATTATTCCATGATCGAAGAAACCAGATGATGGTGACGACCAGTGGTTTGCATGCCTCGGCTTGGGATTTCTACCATGAAAAATGACTTCAGGTCAGAATTGGAAATTAAACCTATTTATATCGGTGATGCGAGTCTCGAGAGGTGTAGTCCTCTGTAGTCTCCTATATAGGGCCGAGCATAAATATTCGATTCGGTGATTCGAATCGATTCGAGAGTAATAAGTTATTCGAAATCTCAATTGTAGAGAAAACGCGTTCAGAGATGACAAAAAACTTGCTAAATGCAAACTTGTTACTAAGTCACATTAATTAACGCGTATTTACTCCAATGTCTGAACATTCCACAATCCGCCGCCATTAATCAAGCCGAGAGGAACATGGTTGAATATGACGGTTTCACATGATTTTTATTTATTTTTTTACAGCCACTTCTTTTGAGTGGATCACCCTGTCGAAAGCCGTCAAATTATAGACGGACAAGGTCTTAGAATTACTGGAAAGAATATAATCTTTTGGCCTGTTCGGCTTAGCACTCTACCCAAGTTATTACAAACCTGGGGTGAGTGAGGAGGGCATGGAATAAGCGAGCTGGAACTCGCCGGGGCTCGAACCCTCGGGCCTCGAAACCTGCGATGCCAACATGTTTTGCCACTTAGGCTTACATCGCGACCCACTGCTACAATCTTTTTGTTACTTTGCACCGGAGTTAACGTCAGATATTAGACAATTAATTATTTCTCAAAATCGATTTGAATCGTTGAGAATTTGAGTTAGCAGTACTAGTAATCAATAAAATCGAGATGTAGCCACGAAATATTCTGCCGATACTTAACAAAACAACGTTTTTGTCTCACAGAAATCAAACAATGTACCGTTGTGAGACACATGGAAAAGGAAGACTTTGATCACCGTCCACCAGCGTGAGATGGGGCACATTCAATATTTCCAACAGTACAAAGATTTTTTCAACCAGTTCACGTAACAGGGCGTGGAGCTAATCCAGGATTTACATGAGGCAAGTGGATGAGTCTTGATACAAAAAAAAAACAAAAAAATAACAGAATACTTTTTTCCACAATTTGAAAGGATAAGATAGGGGGTGGGTTTTTTCCTTTTTTTATCCTGCTGGAGAGGATAAAGCTTAAAATACGAATCCTAACCATATGGCAAACCAACGACTAAGGGGTGGGCAATTCGCATGTTCGGTGATTCGAATCGATTCGAAGCACAATTTTTTCGAATCAATGACGTGAAACGTTTCATATTAGACAAAAACTTGCTAACTAAACCAGAAATTTTCATTTTTTCAAGACAAAATGCTATCATATTTTGGTCAAAGTTTGACCAAAATCGAATATTTTTTTGTCGTATTTTAAAATATGAAAAACTGTTGACTTTCGACGCGAAGAGTGAATTGTGCCGAATCGGCGAGTGAATTGCGAAAGCTAATTACTCAATGCACAGAGATTAGAGATGTTTCCTGATTTTCGCGATGGAGACAAGTTGTAATAGTTTAAAATGGATCATATTTCTTTAATTTACATGTAAATTTATGATTCGATTCGAATAGACCAAAATTATCTGGAATTAGATTCGAATTCTAAATTATTCGGTCCTGACCCATAGCCCTAACCCACCCGGCCTCTCTAGTCCCTGCAGATATCACTTCCCAATTCGAGGACCTACCTCATTTCCCTGTGTTTGGGAATGTTTGGTGTAGAGGGAAGCTGTAAACCATTGGATTACGTGAACTAACGAAGTGTCCAGTTATCCTCTACGCATTATTATTCATCCCGCATCCGGGCATTCAAACCCAAGTACGTTTATGTGATATCGTGACGTAAAGCTTTTTGAAGCGTATTCCTAAACGCCTTCATCGGACTGAGCACTAACCAGCTCACCCAGTAAGTAATATTGAGTTGAAGTTGGGAAAACGGATAGAAGTACGACAGAGAAGTAGTAGATTGCTTTACAGTCGCCCAGGGAGGCAGATACATTTTGCTTGTAGTCGTTTACAGCACTTTGTTTTGTTTGAGATGTCTTCAATGTGGAATGGGGATGGGCGATTCGATTCGGTGATTCGAAGCACAGGAGAGGATTACCTCTCGAATCAATCGTGTGATGAATACGTTACATAGGAACGGAACAGAAAGTAAAAGTTGAGTAAAGTTGCGAAATAGGCTTTTAGAATTGTTACATGTTTTTGTCTGTTTATTTTTTTTTATTTAGTTTTTTAAACAAGAAGAAAAATGACCAAATCGATTTTGGTCGAAATTGGAGACAAACTCAAAATCTCAAACCAACTTTACTATTTCCCCATAAAATTAATTATGAAAAAATTGTACATCTAATAGACGCGCACGGTGTGATACCCCCCCCCTGAAATCCCAAAATACCACCCCTATCCCCCCCATTCACCAAATGGAAACCCCAAGTCCCACTAGAATACCAAGACCCCAATTACCCCCCAATATTGGTTAATTTAACATACAACCCCAACTCATTCAGATTCGAACACCAAATGGAGCGGGAATTGCCCAGCCCTTAGTCTACAACGTCTCCCACTATTAGAGTGTACCCCATATCTCCCTGACACCAAAAATCCCCCTTGCGAACTTTGTTGGCTCTAGCGTGTGTTTATAAGACTAAACGCGCGAATTCACTTTTTCTCGCCAAATACTTTACCCCCCACCATATGTAGGCAAAATCATTGAGCTATCCTTATTAATGTTGTTTTTAGAGCACGAGCCGTCGGCTGACGGGCCATGGCCTGCTGCATCTCCACCCCCCCACTTAGTTGCTATCCCCAACCCCCAGAAACACAAGCCTTACTTCATTCATTTTTAACAGGTCGGGTGAATACCCTCGCTCTGACTGTTACATCAGTCAGCACACCAGCTCAATTGGAAAAAAAAATCGAGCTGCTCGAAATTGCCCAGTGAGAAGTTGATAGATGGATCCAGAGATGCTTGATATCAACTTACCAGTTCTTAGTCTGAGTTTTGGAGAAGCATTGTTTTCCTACCGTAGTACGGGTACCTGATAGGATTAATATGGAGCTGGAGTGTGACAGAGTGAGATTAAAAAGTTAAAGTGAACGAATGTAGATTTAAAAGAGATTTTACATATTAACAGAAAAATTAAAATAAATACGTGTGGAAACAGTGTTCTACGGAATGTGATGGGTATACGGATAAACGAAACAAAGCCAAAAACATAAAAAGACAAAACAATCATACCCGCTCAAATAAAAAAATACAGAAACTATCAAAGTTTCTTACTAGGGAGATTATTCAATTTGAGGTAGCAGCGTTAATAAGTAAGTGCAAACTGAGCGTTTAAAAATGAACATCTACTCCTTTGTACAAATACCCTACCCATTTGTACGAGAAAAGTTATTAGATAATTATATTGATATCGACGTGTAAGTATGCAAAAATAATAGACTTACAAAAAAATATGGCAGGGAAGAAAAAAAAGCCCGAAAAATCATATTGAAAATTTGAAAATCTGATTATGAATATTTTTTTCGAAATAGCAGATCGAATTCACCTAATTTGATATGTATATTAAGATTAATTATCACTCATATTTACTGATTATTAACTTAGTCATTCATTCGTGAAATATGATGAAACAGAAAAGGAAATTTTTATAAGTATTGTAGTGTATTTTACTCAAATGCGCACTAAAGGATTAAGAGCAATAATTTTCATAATTTTAACGTCTCGAAATATTTAATCGATTTTTTGGGTTGTAAATTATGACCAAAGATGTTATGATTGATTTCGTCGAGTTTTTCAAAATGATAAAATACTTCGTTCAAGTTTTCTAACAAAGTTTTTGTTCCTATGACCGATTCACGATTGATTCAAATAAGAACCGTGCTTGCTTCGAAATCGATTCAAAATCACAGTGACATGAGTGATCCAAGTGTGAATCTGTTCTTACCAAGTATGTAACTATTTGCTTATTAGGAATTAAGACTTAGAATTGTATAAACTGGATTTGAACATAATCGAAGATGACACTCACAAGAGAACATCAGTATTCTAAGAACATTATGAAGTCACATTATTAGTTGGGGTGGTATAGGGACGTGATGATGAGTGCTAGATTTATTTGTTCACCTTGTGGTTGCTCGATAGTGAGGAGTTGAGTTATGGACGACATGAATAGCGAGGCCGGAAATTTAACCTCTAGCTGAAACATGAGAATCGCTTCATAGACTTATAGTTTTATTGTCTTAGGATTTCTTCACCATATGACTGTATCAATCAGCCATCCTGATTACCTGTACAGAAGCTGGGTCTTAATGATGTCTAGCGAAACGTCCCCATCTTAAATATATATAAAGGAGAGTCTACTTAAATCAAAAAGATATAAACTACCCTAACAAAAAAAAATAAGAGTAATATTTTTTAAACATGATGAGATTCTTAGCAATCATAAAAATCCCTCCTCATAAGATCACTGATTTCTGTTTTTAAATCCCTCCATAAAGTACCCGAAGATTCCCCCTAACCTAGTTATCTTCTGCCTTTTCTGCCCCCCCCCTAGACCCTTGGATCATACCCAAGGTAATATACGTTGGCCACCAGTTAGAAGATCGGATGCCGACGGGAGACTTACGAACCCTGGTGGCAAAATATCGACATGCCAGGGAAACAGACCGAACATTTAGGTAAGTTCATTGTGTATTGTTCAAAATGTCTCTGTAGAAAGAATTCTCACTGTGGCAAGAGCGCAAATAAAATTGTGAAAACTTCATAGATCCGAATAAAGTCGTAAGCACTAGGCCTTCTATAACTGCTTCAACAAAAATAATAATACAATAAGTTGTGTAAGCCAGCCCGTCGCACAATGGCGACAAAAGCAGGCCCAATAGGTACGGGCTTTAGAACAGTCTTAACGTATTTCCTGTGCGTCGTAAGAGGCGACTAAAAGGAAACAAAAAAGTGGCAGATAGTTATATTATCGGCCAGGGTAGATACCTCTCACTTCACTTTACAATGGTGGTTTATGTATGTGATGTTTTCCGCTTAGAGTACAGGTAGTTACTGGCACTTTTTCTTGTAGTAGCTCTTCTACATTTGAGTTGCCGTTATTCAGCCCATTCTAGACACTGCTTTCGGCTTTGCTCAGAGAGAACTTTTATAAAGCAACATTGTGTATCTATTGACATCCGACAGATAGATATTGACGCGAGCGCTAAAGCAACGCATGTTGTTCAAGTAAAATCGACCCCCAAAAAAGTCAGCATTTTATGTTAAATTGATGCTAAACTTTTATTGCGTGTGAAATGTGGAAGTAAGTTCACTGTAAATACGCAGCCAGAGAAAATTTGACATCAAATATGTTGTTAAGCATACTGTAACAGAAAATGCAACAGAATCACTAGTCTTTGACAGTAATGTTACTTGGCGGTATTGGAAAAATATTCAAAATTTACTTTTTTAGCCAAATATGGGGTGTTGAAGGAACGCGACGCAAAAGTGCGGTCCATTAACAGCCAATAATTTGCATAAATCTCATCAAAATGGTGTTTTTCTAACTTTGAAATATGCAATTACTGCAAATGCCCAGTAAATTTACTGTACTTTTGTTACAGTGTAAGGTTATGCTTAAACTTAAATTTCTGACTTAAAACGCTGCGAAATCGCCGTTTGCTATGAATTGTACTTCTAATATCGGAAGAAAACTATAAAATCGACAACTCACTGCACTTTACTATAGCGGTTCAGTTCTATCCAGGATGTTTTTCCGCTTAGAGTGCAGTTACTGTCATATTTTCTTGTGATATCTCCTCAACATTTGAGTGGCCGTTATTTAGCCCCTTCTAGACACTGCTTTTGGCCTTGCTCAGAGTTTTGACGAATCATTAGTTCTACTCGACGATTGACGGGAATCGGGTGATTTTTCAAAATCGATTTCGCCAACTGTCATTAAATGAATCAATTAAAGTGACACTCGAATTTCATCCAATATTCATCTATTTTCTTCCATCATAGACTACATGGTGATTTATTTTATTCTTATTTTCCCAGGTACTTTGTAAGCTTCGTAATCCAGTTTCAATTCTACCAAGCAATGTGTGATGAAGCCGGGCACGAAGGGGATCTCTACAAATGCGATTTCTATCAGTCGAAAGAAGCAGGAAAAAAACTAGGGTGAGTATCAGTGAGATAATTGATGAGATATACGAATTGCAAATATTATCATAAACTGACTTAAAACCGATGTATTTTCATTTTAACGTCGAAATACAATCGATTTTGGTCAAATTTGACCAAAATCAATTGCATTTTGACGATAAAATTGAAAAAAATTAACTTCGTTTAGCTTGTTTCTGTTACTATGACCGATTCACAATTGATTCGAATAATTCGTACTTCGAATCGATTCGAATCACCGAATTGTCCAGCCCGACCTGCAACTCCCTCTTTCATTTCAGAGACATGCTGAAACTCGGATCCAGCGAGAAATGGCCAGAAGCCATGTTCCGGTTGACTGGGGTACGTGAAATGACAACTGAACCTCTGCAAGAATACTTTGCACCTTTAACCGCCTGGCTAGAAGAACAGAACCGTATCAATGGAGATACGCCGGGATGGGAGGCGCAGAAGGATTGGAGACCAAGTAGGTTTATTTTACATGTCTTTCGCTTGCTTTAATCGGACGGAGGTTATTTGTAAAATACACTGCAAAAATGCAGCAAACTCACTGGTCTTTGACAGTAATTCTACTTGGCGGTATTGAAAAAATTCAAAATTGACTTTCTTGCTCAAATAAGGGGTGTTGATGGAACGCACCGCGAAGGTGCGGTTCATCAACATCCTATATTGGCATAAATCTGATCAACATGGCGTTTTTTGAACTTGTTTTTTTAAACTTCTGAAATATGCTACTGCGAATGACCAGTAAATTTACTGTACTTTTGTTAAGATGTATGAACAACCGTTGAAATGAAAACAATGTTTTACCGGGTGCTTTTTGCTCGTTTTGAAATGTATTTGGAATCTTACAAATTATATTACACAAAAATCCAGACGTCGAACGCGAGATGTTTGGGCAAAGTCCGTACGTGTGTGGTTTTGTCTGTTCCTTCTATTCAATAAACATCATCCGCTCTTCCTCACACTCTTCTTTTTTTTACATCTTTGTTCAATTCTTCATTTGATCCCATTGCTTTCACCCGTTCAGTTTCATCTTTTCCATCGTTTCCATTTTTTCATTCATAATATTCCTGTTTTTATGCATTCCTTCCATACCTCATCATTTTTCCATTTCATCCAAAGTTTTTTTTTTTTCAAATTTGTTCATCACTTTCATCCATTTCCCTCGGTTTCATTTACTTTCGGCATTGTACATTCCACTTCATCCTTTCTCTCTGAGTATATGATTTTTTCGTACCCTGGTATATGATGTCTTACGGCACAAACGAATACACATGACAGAATCCAGCAAATAGTCTTTTAATGT
>CAVMBJ020000113.1:0-29411 GCA_963675895.2 Styela plicata
TAATTATTTTCTCAATTTTGCTTGTGATTTGTTTACCTTCTGTGGAACTAACAGTCTCCTTTTTCTTACAGATACACTGGAAAAGGCCGAATTTCGACCGACAACTAAGTTTTGAATGTTTTGTTTATTTTTGTGCTTTAGATATAGACAAAATGAAATGGTCGAAATAAGCTTTATAACTGTGTTTACAGAGCGCACAAGAAAGCTATTCTAAGTTTCACAGCTCTAAGAGGGTCATTTCTGAATCAGTATTCTGACCATTCAATCTTCTCGTTCATCATAACTATTTATTTTGTTTTGTATTAATTTTTACACCGAACCTATTCGGGTGTAGTTTCATATTTTTACGATGAGAAGTAAAATTGAAATTGAGACACCTGCAATTCTAATTATCATATGAAATTTAATTTTGCTTGTTCAAATTGTCTTTTTTTTTTTTGAAAAAGCACAGGTCACTTTGCCTATCTGGTTGCATCCAGCAATTGAAATTACGAAGTGTTTAATATTTTTTTGTCTAATTTTCTTCTAGTTAAGAACTATGTCATACAAGTTCAAGTTTCTTTTTTACATCTCGTTTTGCTTAATTAGTAATATCTCTCACTTGAGAATTATATATATATATATATGTTTTGACATCGGTACAATCATGTAATTAATATATAAATTTATTATCCTTTTAGATAATTTTCCGGTTTTGAAACGAGTCAGGAATGGTATGAAGATATAATTAACACTTCTCAAAAACATGTTGGGGGTTGTAACATCTTGTACTACATAATTTATCACGTCTTGGAGGTAAGAATTTTTCTCTTTTGCTAAATTACCATGTTGATAGAATTCTAAGAATCGTTGGAAAATTAGACCAATATTGGTAAATAATACTGGTTGATTTTGGTGGAATATTGGAATACTGGTGCTTTTTGTGGATTTTTCAGCCATTCTTATATTTACAACAGTTAATTTTGTTCGCAAAATTCTCACCACCCAAGTATGGAATATGAATAGATTTACCCAAAAGTAAGCATTTGCGATCAATTTTAGATATTAAAAACGAAAACATTTTTAAATGATTGTAAGTGTTGCTCTTTATGACTTTGTGACCTTCATATTTAAACCAATTTTTATTTTTTTGTTGCACGTTTTATAGAATTCCCGCAGAGAGTAAATTTAGGATAATATTTCAATTATTTGTGTTTTACCCATTCATGATTTATACATAATACTTTTAGAATAATGAAATACTGAAGCGGCAACAACAATCGTTCACAACAAAAGGTAGAGGCATCACAATTATATGCATGTTAAAAAGGGAAGTCTATCTGCTTATTTTATCTTTACCCATTCATGACGAAATACGGTGGTTCCTTGGTCCCAATTTGTCCTTTACTGTGTCTGTGTATTTTCAAAATTCTAGAAATTTTTATTTTGCTTGCTCAACTTTTCTTTATCTAAATGATCATGGGTCACATGAAGAAGCAGAAAACCAACATTGGAACTAAACGAATATCCATATATAAAATCCTACCAGAAAATATTGATGATGCTAAACTCATTTTTTTTAATTTTTTTTTTTTCGTGGAGCATGAGCTGCATATACAATGGACTGGTAGACATTTTGCAATGGGTTTTTGCCATGAGTTATAATCATTCAATTCCTTCTGATGCCGCAATTGAGTGAAAAACAAATTCCAAAAATTCTAACTATTATGTATATTTTGTGTATGCCCATTGATGAACCGATGATACAATTAATCTTTTTGGAAAGGAGCAGGAAAATATTTTGATATTCTCTATTCTGATGCATTATTTTGTAAGGAAATTGTAGAAAAATTATTTCACTGAATTGAAAATTCCTAAGCCTAAAGAAATTTGAACAAATCACAATTTTCAGCGTAAAAATCTTGTTCTAAAATAGTCATAGAAACTTTATTGTAAATATTATCGTATTTAAAATTGGAAGAAATATGTAACAAAAAAAAAGTTTTTCATGTAAAAATATTTTATGTTCGTAAAGATAGCATAACGATTTGATAGTATCAAGCATCTTTAACCTATTTGAAACAAACAAGTTTTTGGTAAAAAGTCTCATACAGTTTTCTTTACAGATTAAAATTTGTATTTACTATTTATTGATTATTGGAAAACCTCAATTATCCGCAAAGGGTTCATTTTGGGATTCAAGGAATATTTTCAACCAGTCAATCTATACTGAAATGATTATTCTTCCTTTATAATATTTCGTTAATCCTGCCGCTTACAGACATTTTGATTTGTTCCGATAACATTTACAATGTCTTCTACACAGTAAGTAGTAGCAGGTTTCTGTTTTATGTATTCTTCGCTATAGGAGTGGTTGGTATTTGCTTGTCACTCATCTCTGTCAGATGATTTGGATGTTTTGCACTCTAATTATTTTCTCAATTTCGCTTGTGATTTGTTTACCTTTTGTGGAACTACCAGTCTCCTTTCTCTTATAGATACACTGGAAAAGGCCGAATTTGAATTTTTAAGTAAAGTGAATTATTTAAGCAGAAAGGTGCATCTGGATAATGTTCTGAAGTTGGTACAATCTGATACTTTGATATTATGATTAAGTATTATATATGGCCAATGCCAGGTAAAGCAAGAATAAGGTGAATGAATTAGGTTTCACCTGGGTTTATCAAGAAATTGTCAAGTTTGTAAAAAAAAGTTTCATAAGTCTTTTATAATATGAATTATGGTAGTTTTATTAACTGTATGCTTAAATTTTTGCTTTTATAAAATTCCAAAAATTTTTGATATATTTTCAAGACTTCTTGTGTAGTCTTCAATTTTAATTGTATTCTAGTCATTTATTCAGGAAAATGATTCTTTACAAAATAAATTAAGCCCATTTAACCACTCAATTATCCACAAAGAGTTCATTTTGGGATTCAAGAAATATTTTCAACGAGTCAATCTATACTGAAACGATTAATTCTTTCTTCATAATATTTTGTTAATCCTGCCGCTTACAGGCATTTTGATTAGTTCCGATAACATTTACAATGTCTTCTACACGGTAAGTAGTAGCAGGTTTTTGTTTTATGTATTCTTCGCTCTAGGAGTGGTTGGGTATTCGCTTGTCACTCATCTTTGTCAGATGATTTGGATGTCTCGCAGTCTCCTTTTTCTTACAGATACACCGGAAAGGCCGAATTTGAATTTTTAAGTGAAGTAAATTATTTAAGCATAGATTTTGGTGGAATATTGGAATACTGGTGCTTTTTTTGGATTTGTCAGCTTTTCTTATATTTAAAACAGTTAATTTTGTTGGTATTATTCTCACCACCCAAGTATGGAATATGAATAGATTCACCCAAAAATAAGCATTTGCGATCAATTTTAGATATTAAAATGAAAACATTTTTGAATGATTGTAAGTGTTGCTCTTTATGGCTTTTATGACCTTCTTATTAAAACCATTTTTCAATTTTTGTTGCATGTTTTACAGAATTCCTGCAGAGAGTAAGTTTTAGGATAATAATTCAACCGTTTGTGTTTTACCCATTCATGATTTATACATAATATTTTTAGAATAATGAAATACTGAAGCAGCAACAACAATCGGTTCACAACAAAAGGTAGAAACATCACAATTATATGCATGTTAAAAAGGGAAGTCTATCTGCATATTTTATCTTTACCCATTCATGACCAAATACGGTGGTTCCTTGGTCCCAATTTTTCTATTACTGTGTAATAGTTAATAATTATAATAATTATAATTAATAATCATTATAATTATAATAATTAATAATTATTCAATTCCTTTTGATGTCGCTTCTAACTTGCTAAATGAGAATTAGAGTGAAAAATAAATTTCAAAAATTCTGAAAATATTATGTATATTTTTGTAGATGTACAGTGGTGAACCGATGACAAAGTAATCTTTTTGAAAAGAGGTAGAAATATATTTCGAGATTTCTAAATTTTGAAGCAATCATTTGTTAGAAAATCGAGCAAATTGTAGAAAAATTAGTTCACTGATTTGAAAATTAAAAAGCTTTAAAAAAATTTCTCTCATTTAACAATCAATAAAGCACAAACTTTCAGCGTTAAATAATCTCGTTCTAGAAAAGTCATAACTTTATTGTGAATGTTAATAGATTTAAAATTGGAAAAAATATGCAACAAATAAAAGTTTTTCATGTAAAAATATTTTATGTACATAAACGTAGCATAACGATTTGATATTATCGAGCATTTGTACCCATTTGAAACAAACGAGTTTTTGGTAAAAGTCTCGTACAGTTTTCTTTTCAGATTAGAATTCGTATTTCCTATTTATTGATTATTGGAAAAGCTCAATTATCCACAAAGGGTTCATTTTGGGATTCAAGAAATATTTTCAACCAGTCAATCTATACTGAAATGATTATTCTTCCTTTATAATTGCATGCACAAACAAACAAGGGACGGATATAGAGCTGGGCGGCATCAGGTATATTTTGTTCGATATTTTAGAAAACTCAATACCGGTATTACCGTCCTACCATTATGTCGCCCAACTCTATACGGATACCAATGGCCAGTGTCCATTTTTTTGAGTCCCAAAATAATTATATCTAACAATACCTTTTGTATTTTCTGCAGCAAATTTGAGAAATATTATGGAAACGATTATTCTATTCTATTTGTGGGTAATAATTTTGGTTTGAATCCATTAACTGATTTTTTGGAAGTTTTTTCACTTGGGTACCATGACTGCATCAATGTTAAAAATTTTTCTGGATTTCATTCAAAAGCCGAACAATATACTGGTGCTTTTTATGGATTTGTCAGCTTTTCTTATATTTTCAACAGTTTGTTTGTATTTAGAACTTGTTCGCAGAATTCTCACCACCCAAGTATGGGTTATGAAAACATTTACCCAAAGATGAGCATTTGCGATCAATTTTAGATATTAAAATGAAAACTCTTTTGAATGATTCTATGTATTGCTCTTTATGATTTTAGGACCTGCATATTTAAACCATTTTTTTAATGTTTGTTGCATGTTTTGGAGAATTCCTGCAGAGAGTAAATTTAGGTTAATATTTTAATTATTTGTGTTTTACCCATTCATGATTTATACATAATATTTTAAGAATAATGAAATACTGAAGCGGCAACAACAATCAGTTCACAACAAAAGGGAGAAACATCAAAATTATATGCATGTTTAAAAGGGAAGTCTATCTGCATATTATTTGATTATTTGAAAAGCTCAATTATCCACAAAGGGTTCATTTTGAGATTCAAGAAATATTTTCAATCAGTCAATCTATACTGAAATGATTATTCTTCCTTTATAATATTTTGTTAATCCTACCGCTTACAGGCATTTTGATTTGTTCCGATAACATTTACAATGTCTTCTACACAGTAAGTAGTAGCAGGTTTTCGTTTCATATATTTATTGCTATAGGAGTGGTCGAAATTCGCTTTTCTCTAATCTTTATCTGGGATGATTTCGATGTCTTGCACATTAATAATTTTTTCAATTTTGTTTGTAATTTGTTTATCTTCTGTGGAACTAACAGTCTCCTTTCTCTTACAGATACACTGGAAAAGGCCGAATTAAAATTTTTAAGTGAAGTGAATTATTTAAGCAGAAAGATGCATCTGAATAATGTTCTGAAGTTGGTACAATCTGATGCTTTGATATTATGAGTAATTATTATATATGGTAAATGCCAGGTAAAGCAAGAATATGGTGAATGAAATAGGTTTGACTTGGGTTTATCAAGAAATTGTCAAGTTTGTAAAAAAAAATATTTTGTGTGTCTTTTATATTATGAATTATGGTAGTTTTATTAACAGTATGCTAAAATTTTTGCTTTTATGAAATTCCAAAATTTTTCATATATTTTCTAGATTTCTTGTGTAGTCTTCAATTTTAATTGTATTTTAGTCATTTATTCAGGAAAATGATTCTTTACAAAATAAATTAAGCCCATTTAACCACTCAATTATCCACAAAGGGTTCATATCAAATCCTAACAGATAATATTGATGATGCTAAACTCAATTTTTTAATATTTTCCTTGTTCCTTGAGCATGAGCTGCATATACAATGGACTGGTATATATTTTGCAATGGGTTTTTGTCATGAGTTATAATCATTCAATTCCTTTTCATGGCGCAATTGAGTGAAAAAAAAATTCCAAAAATTCTAAATATTATATATATTTTTGTAAATGCCCATTGATGAACCGATGATACAAGTAATCTTTTTGGAAAGGAGCATGAAAATATTTCGAGATTCTATATTCTGATGCATTATTTTGTAAGGAAATTGTAGAAAAATTAGTTTACTGAATTGAAAATTTCCAAAACCTAAAGAAATTTCTTTAATTTAACAATCAACTAAGCACATAATTTTCAGCGTTAAAATCTTGTTCTAAAATAGTCTCAGAATTAATATTGGAATAAATATGCAACAAATAACAGTTTTTCATGAAAACGTGAAAATGAAAACATTTTTGAATGATTCTATGTATTGCTCTTTATGATTTTAGGACCTGCATATTTAAACCCTTTTTTTAATGTTTGTTGCATGTTTTGGAGAATTCCTGCAGAGAGTAAATTTAGGTTAATATTTTAATTATTTGTGTTTTACCCATTCATGGTTTATACATAATATTTTAAGAATAATGAAATACTGAAGCGGCAACAACAATCAGTTCACAACAAAAGGGAGAAACATCAAAATTATATGCATGTTAGAAAGGGAAATCTATCTGCATATTATTTGAATATTTGAAAAGCTCAATTATCCACAAAGGGTTCATTTTGAGATTCAAGAAATATTTTCAATCAGTCAATCTATACTGAAATGATTATTCTTCCTTTATAATATTTTGTTAATCCTACCGCTTACAGGCATTTTGATTTGTTCCGATAACATTTACAATGTCTTCCACACAGTAAGTAGTAGCAGGTTTTTGTTCCATATATTTATTGCTATAGGAGTGGTCGAAATTCGCTTTTCTCTCATCTTTATCAGGGATGATTTAGATGTCTTGCACTCTAATAATTTTTTCAATTTTGCTTGTAATTTGTTTATCTTCTTTGGAACTAACAGTCTCCTTTCTCTTACAGATACACTGGAAAAGGCCGAATTAAAATTTTTAAGTGAAGTGAATTATTTAAGCAGAAAGATGCATCTGAATAATGTTCTGAAGTTGGTACAATCTGATGCTTTGATATTATGAGTAATTATTATATATGGTAAATGCCAGGTAAAGCAAGAATATGGTGAATGAAATAGGTTTGACTTGGGTTTATCAAGAAATTGTCAAGTTTGTAAAAAAAAATATTTTGTGTGTCTTTTATATTATGAATTATGGTAGTTTTATTAACAGTATGCTAAAATTTTTGCTTTTATGAAATTCCAAAATTTTTCATATATTTTCTAGATTTCTTGTGTAGTCTTCAATTTTAATTGTATTTTAGTCATTTATTCAGGAAAATGATTCTTTACAAAATAAATTAAGCCCATTTAACCACTCAATTATCCACAAAGGGTTCATTTTGGGATTCAAGAAATATTTTCAACGAGTCAATCTATACTGAAATGATTAATTCTTCCTTTATAATATTTTGTTAATCCTGCCGCTTACAGGCCTTTTGATTTGTTCGGATAACATTTACAATATCTTCTACACAGTAAGTAGTAGCAGGTTTTCGTTTTATGTATTCTTCGCTATAGGAGTGGTTGGTATTCGCTTGTCACTCATCTTTGTCAGATGATTTAGATGTCTCGCAGTCTCCTTTTTCTTACAGATACACGGGAAAGGCCGAATTTGAATTTTTAAGTGAATTAAATTATTTAAACATAGATTTTGGTGGAATATTGGAATATTGGAATACTGGTGCTTTTTTTGGATTTGTCAGCTTTTCTTATATTTACAACAGTTAATTTTGTTGCTATTATTCTCACCACCCAAGTATGGAATATGAATAAGATTCACCCAAAAATAAGCATTTGCGATCAATTTTAGATATTAAAATGAAAACATTTTTGAATGATTTTTTAATTGATCATTTTTTAATTTTTGTTGCATGTTTTGGAGAATTCCTGCAGAGAGTAAATTTAGGATAATATTTCAATTATTTGTGTTTTTACCCATTCATGATTTATACATAATATTTTTAGAACAATGAAATACTTAAGTGGCAACAACAACCAGTTCACAACAAAAGGTAGTAACATCGCAATTATACGCAAGTTTTAAAAGGGAAGTAAGTCTATCTGAATATTTTATTTTTACCCATTCATGACCAAATACGGTGGTTCCTTAGTCCCAATTTGTCCATTACTGTGTCTGTGTATTTTCAAAATTCTGGAAAATTTTACTTTGCTCGCTCAACTTTTCTTTAGCTAAACCAGAGGTCGACAAACTTTTTGAGTCGCGGGCCATTTTGATAAAATAAAATATACTGGCGGCCGTCACTGTCGGGACAGGTTTTCCGAAACGCGAATATCGTACTCTTTAATTACATGCCTTTTTACATTCCTATTCATGCTTATATAATATGTTCATATATAAGACAAAAGGAATTTATATCTTTGAACCCGATTATTAAAACAACAAATGTGTGTAACAATTTAATGTGAATGTTGATGTTGTTTGCATTTTTTTGCCAAATTGTCAAAGTCATTTCTGATACAGGAGCAAGAAATTTGTAAAACATCATTAACATGTTCATCAGATAAACGTGATCGAAATTTATTTTTTGCAAAGTTCATCTTGGAAAATAATTGTTCGCCAATATATGTGTTCCCAAACATGGATGCAATTTTTTTCGCTTTTTTCTCGTGATTTCGGAAATAGAGTTGCAGATACATGTTCTATGATAAACACTTCCGGAGAATTAACGCGAAACTTCGACTTTAACGTTGTATTATTCTGAAGTTCAATCAGTTCCATCCGCAAGCCATTGTCCGCATCATTGGGATCAACATCAAAAGGTGTTGCCAGTACCGTGAATTTGTGTTTGTGCCTTCGCATGTCCTCGTTACTTACGTTAACTTACAAGTGTAAAAAAGTTTCTTCCGTTGCAATTATTACGTCACAAAAACGAAACGTGTGCAACGAAGCAAATAATTTGTAGCACGAGGTAGTATCCATGGTTTTGTTGAACTATGATATTAGCATTCGGAAACAACTTGGTTCTGTCGTGGGCCGGATTGCGTGCGTTTCCTTGGAACTGTTTGCGGGCCGGAATAAAGCGCCTGGTGGGCCGGACCTGGCCCGAGGGCCGTAGTTTGCCGATCCCTGATCTAAACAATCATGGGTCACATGAAGAAGCCGAAAACCAGCAACGAAACTAAACAATTATCAATATATCAAATTTTAACAGATTTTCAATATTTTCCTTGTTCCTTGAGCATGAGTTGCATATACAATGGACTGGTAGATATTTTGCAATGGGTTTTTTGTCATGAGTTATAATCATTCAATTCCTTTTCATGGCGCAATTGAATGAAAAAAAAATTCCAAAAATTCTAAATATTATGTATATTTTTGTAGATGCCCATTGATGAACCGATGAAGTAATCTTTTTGGAAAGGAGCAGGAAAATATTTCGAGATTCTATATTCTGATGCATTATTTTGTAAGGAAATTGTAGAAAAATTAGTTCACTGAATTGAAAATTCCAAAACCTAAAGAAATTTCTTTAATATAACATTCAACAAAGCACATAATTTTCAGCGTTAAAATCTTGTTCTAAAATAGTCTCAGAATTAATATTGGAATAAATATGCAACAAATAACAGTTTTTCATGTAAAAATATTTTATGTACGTATACGTAGCATAACATAGCATAGATTTGATAGTTTCGAACATCTTTACCCATTTGAAACAAATGAGTTTTTGGTAAAAGTCTCATACAGTTTTCTTTTCAGATTAGAATTCGTATTTCCTATTTATTGATAATCGGAAGAGCTCAATTATCCACAAAGGGTTCATTTTGGGATTCAAGAAATGTTTTCAACCAGTCAAATCTATGCTGAAATTATGATTCTTCCTTTATAATATTTTGTTAATTCTGCCGCTTACAGGCTTTTGGATTTGTTCCGATAACGTTTACAATGTCTTCTACACAGTAAGTAGTGGCAGGTTTTTTGTTTTATGTGTTCATCGCTATAGGAGTGGTTGGTATTCGCTTGTCACTCATCTTTGTCAGATGATTTAGATGTCTTGCACTCTAATTATTTTCTCAATTTTGCTTGTGATTTGTTTACCTTCTGTGGAACTAACAGTCTCCTTTTTCTTACAGATACACTGGAAAAGGCCGAATTTCGACCGACAACTAAGTTTTGAATGTTTTGTTTATTTTTGTGCTTTAGATATAGACAAAATGAAATGGTCGAAATAAGCTTTATAACTGTGTTTACAGAGCGCACAAGAAAGCTATTCTAAGTTTCACAGCTCTAAGAGGGTCATTTCTGAATCAGTATTCTGACCATTCAATCTTCTCGTTCATCATAACTATTTATTTTGTTTTGTATTAATTTTTACACCGAACCTATTCGGGTGTAGTTTCATATTTTTACGATGAGAAGTAAAATTGAAATTGAGACACCTGCAATTCTAATTATCATATGAAATTTAATTTTGCTTGTTCAAATTGTCTTTTTTTTTTTGAAAAAGCACAGGTCACTTTGCCTATCTGGTTGCATCCAGCAATTGAAATTACGAAGTGTTTAATATTTTTGTCTAATTTTCTTCTAGTTAAGAACTATGTCATACAAGTTCAAGTTTCTTTTTTACATCTCGTTTTGCTTAATTAGTAATATCTCGCACTTGAGAATTATATATATATATATATGTTTTGACATCGGTACAATCATGTAATTAATATATAAATTTATTATCCTTTTAGATAATTTTCCGGTTTTGAAACGAGTCAGGAATGGTATGAAGATATAATTAACACTTCTCAAAAACATGTTGGGGGTTGTAACATCTTGTACTACATAATTTATCACGTCTTGGAGGTAAGAATTTTTCTCTTTTGCTAAATTACCATGTTGATAGAATTCTAAGAATCGTTGGAAAATTAGACCAATATTGGTAAATAATACTGGTTGATTTTGGTGGAATATTGGAATACTGGTGCTTTTTGTGGATTTTTCAGCCATTCTTATATTTACAACAGTTAATTTTGTTCGCAAAATTTCTCACCACCCAAGTATGGAATATGAATAGATTTACCCAAAAGTAAGCATTTGCGATCAATTTTAGATATTAAAAACGAAAACATTTTTAAATGATTGTAAGTGTTGCTCTTTATGACTTTGTGACCTTCATATTTAAACCAATTTTTATTTTTTGTTGCACGTTTTATAGAATTCCCGCAGAGAGTAAATTTAGGATAATATTTCAATTATTTGTGTTTTACCCATTCATGATTTATACATAATACTTTTAGAATAATGAAATACTGAAGCGGCAACAACAATCGTTCACAACAAAAGGTAGAGGCATCACAATTATATGCATGTTAAAAAGGGAAGTCTATCTGCTTATTTTATCTTTACCCATTCATGACGAAAATACGGTGGTTCCTTGGTCCCAAATTTGTCCTTTACTGTGTCTGTGTATTTTCAAAATTCTAGAAATTTTTATTTTGCTTGCTCAACTTTTCTTTATCTAAATGATCATGGGTCACATGAAGAAGCAGAAAACCAACATTGGAACTAAACGAATATCCATATATAAAATCCTACCAGAAAATATTGATGATGCTAAACTCATTTTTTTTTAATTTTTTTTTTTTCGTGGAGCATGAGCTGCATATACAATGGACTGGTAGACATTTTGCAATGGGTTTTTGCCATGAGTTATAATCATTCAATTCCTTCTGATGCCGCAATTGAGTGAAAAACAAATTCCAAAAATTCTAACTATTATGTATATTTTGTGTATGCCCATTGATGAACCGATGATACAATTAATCTTTTTGGAAAGGAGCAGGAAAATATTTTGATATTCTCTATTCTGATGCATTATTTTGTAAGGAAATTGTAGAAAATAAAATTATTTCACTGAATTGAAAATTCCTAAGCCTAAAGAAATTTGAACAAATCACAATTTTCAGCGTAAAAATCTTGTTCTAAAATAGTCATAGAAACTTTATTGTAAATATTATCGTATTTAAAATTGGAAGAAATATGTAACAAAAAAAAGTTTTTCATGTAAAAATATTTTATGTTCGTAAAGATAGCATAACGATTTGATAGTATCAAGCATCTTTAACCTATTTGAAACAAACAAGTTTTTGGTAAAAGTCTCATACAGTTTTCTTTACAGATTAAAATTTGTATTTACTATTTATTGATTATTGGGAAAACCTCAATTATCCGCAAAGGGTTCATTTTGGGATTCAAGGAATATTTTCAACCAGTCAATCTATACTGAAATGATTATTCTTCCTTTATAATATTTCGTTAATCCTGCCGCTTACAGACATTTTGATTTGTTCCGATAACATTTACAATGTCTTCTACACAGTAAGTAGTAGCAGGTTTCTGTTTTATGTATTCTTCGCTATAGGAGTGGTTGGTATTTGCTTGTCACTCATCTCTGTCAGATGATTTGGATGTTTTGCACTCTAATTATTTTCTCAATTTCGCTTGTGATTTGTTTACCTTTTGTGGAACTACCAGTCTCCTTTCTCTTATAGATACACTGGAAAAGGCCGAATTTGAATTTTTAAGTAAAGTGAATTATTTAAGCAGAAAGGTGCATCTGGATAATGTTCTGAAGTTGGTACAATCTGATACTTTGATATTATGATTAAGTATTATATATGGCCAATGCCAGGTAAAGCAAGAATAAGGTGAATGAATTAGGTTTCACCTGGGTTTATCAAGAAATTGTCAAGTTTGTAAAAAAAAAGTTTCATAAGTCTTTTATAATATGAATTATGGTAGTTTTATTAACTGTATGCTTAAATTTTTGCTTTTATAAAATTCAAAAAATTTTTGATATATTTTCAAGACTTCTTGTGTAGTCTTCAATTTTAATTGTATTCTAGTCATTTATTCAGGAAAATGATTCTTTACAAAATAAATTAAGCCCATTTAACCACTCAATTATCCACAAAGAGTTCATTTTGGGATTCAAGAAATATTTTCAACGAGTCAATCTATACTGAAACGATTAATTCTTTCTTCATAATATTTTGTTAATCCTGCCGCTTACAGGCATTTTGATTAGTTCCGATAACATTTACAATGTCTTCTACACGGTAAGTAGTAGCAGGTTTTTGTTTTATGTATTCTTCGCTCTAGGAGTGGTTGGTATTCGCTTGTCACTCATCTTTGTCAGATGATTTGGATGTCTCGCAGTCTCCTTTTTCTTACAGATACACCGGAAAGGCCGAATTTGAATTTTTAAGTGAAGTAAATTATTTAAGCATAGATTTTGGTGGAATATTGGAATACTGGTGCTTTTTTTGGATTTGTCAGCTTTTCTTATATTTAAAACAGTTAATTTTGTTGGTATTATTCTCACCACCCAAGTATGGAATATGAATAGATTCACCCAAAAATAAGCATTTGCGATCAATTTTAGATATTAAAATGAAAACATTTTTGAATGATTGTAAGTGTTGCTCTTTATGGCTTTTATGACCTTCTTATTAAAACCATTTTTCAATTTTTGTTGCATGTTTTACAGAATTCCTGCAGAGAGTAAGTTTAGGATAATAATTCAACCGTTTTGTGTTTTACCCATTCATGATTTATACATAATATTTTTAGAATAATGAAATACTGAAGCAGCAACAACAATCGGTTCACAACAAAAGGTAGAAACATCACAATTATATGCATGTTTAAAAAGGGAAGTCTATCTGCATATTTTATCTTTACCCATTCATGACCAAATACGGTGGTTCCTTGGTCCCAATTTTTCTATTACTGTGTAATAGTTTAATAATTATAATAATTATAATTAATAATCATTATAATTATAATAATTAATAATTATTCAATTCCTTTTGATGTCGCTTCTAACTTGCTAAATGAGAATTAGAGTGAAAAATAAATTTCAAAAAAATTCTGAAAATATTATGTATATTTTTGTAGATGTACAGTGGTGAACCGATGACAAAGTAATCTTTTTGAAAAGAGGTAGAAATATATTTCGAGATTTCTAAATTTTGAAGCAATCATTTGTTAGAAAATCGAGCAAATTGTAGAAAAATTAGTTCACTGATTTGAAAATTAAAAAGCTAAAAAAAAATTTCTCTCATTTAACAATCAATAAAGCACAAACTTTCAGCGTTAAATAATCTCGTTCTAGAAAAGTCATAACTTTATTGTGAATGTTAATAGATTTAAAATTGGAAAAAATATGCAACAAATAAAAGTTTTTCATGTAAAAAATATTTTATGTACATAAACGTAGCATAACGATTTGATATTATCGAGCATTTGTACCCATTTGAAACAAACGAGTTTTTTGGTAAAAGTCTCGTACAGTTTTCTTTTCAGATTAGAATTCGTATTTCCTATTTATTGATTATTGGAAAAGCTCAATTATCCACAAAGGGTTCATTTTGGGATTCAAGAAATATTTTCAACCAGTCAATCTATACTGAAATGATTATTCTTCCTTTATAATTGCATGCACAAACAAACAAGGGACGGATATAGAGCTGGGCGGCATCAGGTATATTTTGTTCGATATTTTAGAAAACTCAATACCGGTATTACCGTCCTACCATTATGTCGCCCAACTCTATACGGATACCAATGGCCAGTGTCCATTTTTTTGAGTCCCAAAATAATTATATCTAACAATACCTTTTGTATTTTCTGCAGCAAATTTGAGAAATATTATGGAAACGATTATTCTATTCTATTTGTGGGTAATAATTTTGGTTTGAATCCATTAACTGATTTTTTGGAAGTTTTTTCACTTGGGTACCATGACTGCATCAATGTTAAAAATTTTTCTGGATTTCATTCAAAAGCCGAACAATATACTGGTGCTTTTTATGGATTTGTCAGCTTTTCTTATATTTTCAACAGTTTGTTTGTATTTAGAACTTGTTCGCAGAATTCTCACCACCCAAGTATGGGTTATGAAAACATTTACCCCAAAGATGAGCATTTGCGATCAATTTTAGATATTAAAATGAAAACATTTTTGAATGATTCTATGTATTGCTCTTTATGATTTTAGGACCTGCATATTTAAACCATTTTTTTTTAATGTTTGTTGCATGTTTTGGAGAATTCCTGCAGAGAGTAAATTTAGGTTAATATTTTAATTATTTGTGTTTTACCCATTCATGATTTATACATAATATTTTAAGAATAATGAAATACTGAAGCGGCAACAACAATCAGTTCACAACAAAAGGGAGAAACATCAAAATTATATGCATGTTTAAAAGGGAAGTCTATCTGCATATTATTTGATTATTTGAAAAGCTCAATTATCCACAAAGGGTTCATTTTGAGATTCAAGAAATATTTTCAATCAGTCAATCTATACTGAAATGATTATTCTTCCTTTATAATAATTTTTTGTTAATCCTACCGCTTACAGGCATTTTGATTTGTTCCGATAACATTTACAATGTCTTCTACACAGTAAGTAGTAGCAGGTTTTCGTTTCATATATTTATTGCTATAGGAGTGGTCGAAATTCGCTTTTCTCTAATCTTTATCTGGGATGATTTCGATGTCTTGCACATTAATAATTTTTTCAATTTTGTTTGTAATTTGTTTATCTTCTGTGGAACTAACAGTCTCCTTTCTCTTACAGATACACTGGAAAAGGCCGAATTTCAATTTTTAAGTGAAGTAAATTATTTAAGCAGAAAGATGCATCTGAATAATGTTCTGAAGTTGGTACAATCTGGTGCTTTGATATTATGAGTAATTATTATATATGGCCAATGCCAGGTAAAGCAAGAATAAGGTGAATGAAATAGGTTTGACTTGGGTTTATCAAGAAATTGTCAAGTTTGTAAAAAAAATATTTTGTGTGTCTTTTATATTATGAATTATGGTAGTTTTATTAACAGTATGCTAAAATTTTTGCTTTTATGAAATTCCAAAATTTTTCATATATTTTCTAGATTTCTTGTGTAGTCTTCAATTTTAATTGTATTTTAGTCATTTATTCAGGAAAATGATTCTTTACAAAATAAATTAAGCCCATTTAACCACTCAATTATCCACAAAGGGTTCATATCAAATCCTAACAGATAATATTGATGATGCTAAACTCAATTTTTTAATATTTTCCTTGTTCCTTGAGCATGAGCTGCATATACAATGGACTGGTATATATTTTGCAATGGGTTTTTTGTCATGAGTTATAATCATTCAATTCCTTTTCATGGCGCAATTGAGTGAAAAAAAAATTCCAAAAATTCTAAATATTATATATATTTTTGTAAATGCCCATTGATGAACCGATGATACAAGTAATCTTTTTGGAAAGGAGCATGAAAATATTTCGAGATTCTATATTCTGATGCATTATTTTGTAAGGAAATTGTAGAAAAATTAGTTTACTGAATTGAAAATTCCAAAACCTAAAGAAATTTCTTTAATTTAACAATCAACTAAGCACATAATTTTCAGCGTTAAAATCTTGTTCTAAAATAGTCTCAGAATTAATATTGGAATAAATATGCAACAAATAACAGTTTTTCATGAAAACGTGAAAATGAAAACATTTTTGAATGATTCTATGTATTGCTCTTTATGATTTTAGGACCTGCATATTTAAACCCTTTTTTTAATGTTTGTTGCATGTTTTGGAGAATTCCTGCAGAGAGTAAATTTAGGTTAATATTTTAATTATTTGTGTTTTACCCATTCATGGTTTATACATAATATTTTAAGAATAATGAAATACTGAAGCGGCAACAACAATCAGTTCACAACAAAAGGGAGAAACATCAAAATTATATGCATGTTAGAAAGGGAAATCTATCTGCATATTATTTGAATATTTGAAAAGCTCAATTATCCACAAAGGGTTCATTTTGAGATTCAAGAAATATTTTCAATCAGTCAATCTATACTGAAATGATTATTCTTCCTTTATAATATTTTGTTAATCCTACCGCTTACAGGCATTTTGATTTGTTCCGATAACATTTACAATGTCTTCTACACAGTAAGTAGTAGCAGGTTTTCGTTTCATATATTTATTGCTATAGGAGTGGTCGAAATTCGCTTTTCTCTAATCTTTATCTGGGATGATTTCGATGTCTTGCACATTAATAATTTTTTCAATTTTGTTTGTAATTTGTTTATCTTCTGTGGAACTAACAGTCTCCTTTCTCTTACAGATACACTGGAAAAGGCCGAATTTCAATTTTTAAGTGAAGTAAATTATTTAAGCAGAAAGATGCATCTGAATAATGTTCTGAAGTTGGTACAATCTGGTGCTTTGATATTATGAGTAATTATTATATATGGCCAATGCCAGGTAAAGCAAGAATAAGGTGAATGAAATAGGTTTGACTTGGGTTTATCAAGAAATTGTCAAGTTTGTAAAAAAAATATTTTGTGTGTCTTTTATATTATGAATTATGGTAGTTTTATTAACAGTATGCTAAAATTTTTGCTTTTATGAAATTCCAAAATTTTTCATATATTTTCTAGATTTCTTGTGTAGTCTTCAATTTTAATTGTATTTTAGTCATTTATTCAGTAAAATGATTCTTTACAAAATAAATTAAGCCCATTTAAACACTCAATTATCCACAAAGGGTTCATTTTGGGATTCAAGAAATATTTTCAACGAGTCAATCTATACTGAAATGATTAATTCTTCCTTTATAATATTTTGTTAATCCTGCCGCTTGCAGGCCTTTTGATTTGTTCGGATAACATTTACAATATCTTCTACACAGTAAGTAGTAGCAGGTTTTCGTTTTATGTATTCTTCGCTATAGGAGTGGTTGGTATTCGCTTGTCACTCATCTTTGTCAGATGATTTAGATGTCTCGCAGTCTCCTTTTTCTTACAGATACACGGGAAAGGCCGAATTTGAATTTTTAAGTGAATTAAATTATTTAAACATAGATTTTGGTGGAATATTGGAATATTGGAATACTGGTGCTTTTTTTGGATTTGTCAGCTTTTCTTATATTTACAACAGTTAATTTTGTTGCTATTATTCTCACCACCCAAGTATGGAATATGAATAAGATTCACCCAAAATAAGCATTTGCGATCAATTTTAGATATTAAAATGAAAACATTTTTTGAATGATTTTTTAATTGATCATTTTTTAATTTTTGTTGCATGTTTTGGAGAATTCCTGCAGAGAGTAAATTTAGGATAATATTTTAATTATTTGTGTTTTACCCATTCATGATTTATACATAATATTTTTAGAACAATGAAATACTTAAGTGGCAACAACAACCAGTTCACAACAAAAGGTAGTAACATCGCAATTATACGCAAGTTTAAAAGGGAAGTAAGTCTATTTGAATATTTTATTTTTACCCATTCATGACCAAATACGGTGGTTCCTTAGTCCCAATTTGTCCATTACTGTGTCTGTGTATTTTCAAAATTCTGGAAAATTTTACTTTGCTCGCTCAACTTTTCTTTAGCTAAACCAGAGGTCGACAAACTTTTTGAGTCGCGGGCCATTTTGATAAAATAAAATATACTGGCGGCCGTCACTGTCGGGACAGGTTTTCCGAAACGCGAATATCGTACTCTTTAATTACATGCCTTTTTACATTCCTATTCATGCTTATATAATATGTTCATATATAAGACAAAAGGAATTTATATCTTTGAACCCGATTATTAAAACAACAAATGTGTGTAACAATTTAATGTGAATGTTGATGTTGTTTGCATTTTTTTGCCAAATTGTCAAAGTCATTTCTGATACAGGAGCAAGAAATTTGTAAAACATCATTAACATGTTCATCAGATAAACGTGATCGAAATTTATTTTTTGCAAAGTTCATCTTGGAAAATAATTGTTCGCCAATATATGTGTTCCCAAACATGGATGCAATTTTTTTTTTTTTTTTTTCTCGTGATTTCGGAAATAGAGTTGCAGATACATGTTCTATGATAAACACTTCCGGAGAATTAACGCGAAACTTCGACTTTAACGTTGTATTATTCTGAAGTTCAATCAGTTCCATCCGCAAGCCATTGTCCCGCATCATTGGGATCAACATCAAAAGGTGTTGCCAGTACCGTGAATTTGTGTTTGTGCCTTCGCATGTCCTCGTTACTTACGTTAACTTACAAGTGTAAAAAAAGTTTCTTCCGTTGCAATTATTACGTCACAAAAACGAAACGTGTGCAACGAAGCAAATAATTTGTAGCACGAGGTAGTATCCATGGTTTTGTTGAACTATGATATTAGCATTCGGCAACAATTTGGTTCTGTCGTGGGCCGGATTGCGTGCGTTTCCTTGGAACTGTTTGCGGGCCGGAATAAAGCGCCTGGTGGGCCGGACCTGGCCCGAGGGCCGTAGTTTGCCGATCCCTGATCTAAACAATCATGGGTCACATGAAGAAGCCGAAAACCAGCAACGAAACTAAACAATTATCAATATATCAAATTTTAACAGATTTTCAATATTTTCCTTGTTCCTTGAGCATGAGTTGCATATACAATGGACTGGTAGATATTTTGCAATGGGTTTTTGTCATGAGTTATAATCATTCAATTCCTTTTCATGGCGCAATTGAATGAAAAAAAAATTCCAAAAATTCTAAATATTATGTATATTTTTGTAGATGCCCATTGATGAACCGATGAAGTAATCTTTTTGGAAAGGAGCAGGAAAATATTTCGAGATTCTATATTCTGATGCATTATTTTGTAAGGAAATTGTAGAAAAATTAGTTCACTGAATTGAAAATTCCAAAACCTAAAGAAATTTCTTTAATATAACATTCAACAAAGCACATAATTTTTCAGCGTTAAAATCTTGTTCTAAAATAGTCTCAGAATTAATATTGGAATAAATATGCAACAAATAACAGTTTTTCATGTAAAAATATTTTATGTACGTATACGTAGCATAACATAGCATAGATTTGATAGTTTCGAACATCTTTACCCATTTGAAACAAATGAGTTTTTGGTAAAAGTCTCATACAGTTTTCTTTTCAGATTAGAATTCGTATTTCCTATTTATTGATAATCGGAAGAGCTCAATTATCCACAAAGGGTTCATTTTGGGATTCAAGAAATGTTTTCAACCAGTCAAATCTATGCTGAAATTATGATTCTTCCTTTATAATATTTTGTTAATTCTGCCGCTTACAGGCTTTTGGATTTGTTCCGATAACGTTTACAATGTCTTCTACACAGTAAGTAGTGGCAGGTTTTTTGTTTTATGTGTTCATCGCTATAGGAGTGGTTGGTATTCGCTTGTCACTCATCTTTGTCAGATGATTTAGATGTCTTGCACTCTAATTATTTTCTCAATTTTGCTTGTGATTTGTTTACCTTCTGTGGAACTAACAGTCTCCTTTTTCTTACAGATACACTGGAAAAGGCCGAAATTTCGACCGACAACTAAGTTTTGAATGTTTTGTTTTATTTTTGTGCTTTAGATATAGACAAAATGAAATGGTCGAAATAAGCTTTATAACTGTGTTTACAGAGCGCACAAGAAAGCTATTCTTAGTTTCACAGCTCTAAGAGGGTCATTTCTGAATCAGTATTCTGACCATTCAATCTTCTCGTTCATCATAACTATTTATTTTGTTTTGTATTAATTTTTTTACACCGAACCTATTCGGGTGTAGTTTCATATTTTTACGATGAGAAGTAAAATTGAAATTGAGACACCTGCAATTCTAATTATCATATGAAATTTAATTTTGCTTGTTCAAATTGTCTTTTTTTTTTTGAAAAAGCACAGGTCACTTTGCCTATCTGGTTGCATCCAGCAATTGAAATTACGAAGTGTTTAATATTTTTGTCTAATTTTCTTCTAGTTAAGAACTATGTCATACAAGTTCAAGTTTCTTTTTTACATCTCGTTTTGCTTAATTAGTAATATCTCGCACTTGAGAATTATATATATATATATATATGTTTTGACATCGGTACAATCATGTAATTAATATATAAATTTATTATCCTTTTAGATAATTTTCCGGTTTTGAAACGAGTCAGGAATGGTATGAAGATATAATTAACACTTCTCAAAAACATGTTGGGGGTTGTAACATCTTGTACTACATAATTTATCACGTCTTGGAGGTAAGAATTTTTTCTCTTTTGCTAAATTACCATGTTGATAGAATTCTAAGAATCGTTGGAAAATTAGACCAATATTGGTAAATAATACTGGTTGATTTTTGGTGGAATATATGGAATACTGGTGCTTTTTGTGGATTTTTCAGCCATTCTTATATTTACAACAGTTAATTTTGTTCGCAAAATTCTCACCACCCAAGTATGGAATATGAATAGATTTACCCAAAAGTAAGCATTTGCGATCAATTTTAGATATTAAAAACGAAAACATTTTTAAATGATTGTAAGTGTTGCTCTTTATGACTTTGTGACCTTCATATTTAAACCAATTTTTATTTTTTGTTGCACGTTTTATAGAATTCCCGCAGAGAGTAAATTTAGGATAATATTTCAATTATTTGTGTTTTACCCATTCATGATTTATACATAATACTTTTAGAATAATGAAATACTGAAGCGGCAACAACAATCGTTCACAACAAAAGGTAGAGGCATCACAATTATATGCATGTTAAAAAGGGAAGTCTATCTGCTTATTTTA
This sequence comes from Styela plicata, assembly GCA_963675895.2. Taxonomy (NCBI): domain Eukaryota; kingdom Metazoa; phylum Chordata; class Ascidiacea; order Stolidobranchia; family Styelidae; genus Styela; species Styela plicata. Next base: position 21,798 of record CAVMBJ020000113.1, read on the forward strand.
TCTTTACCCATTCATGACGAAATACGGTGGTTCCTTGGTCCCAATTTGTCCTTTACTGTGTCTGTGTATTTTCAAAATTCTAGAAATTTTTATTTTGCTTGCTCAACTTTTCTTTATCTAAATGATCATGGGTCACATGAAGAAGCAGAAAACCAACATTGGAACTAAACGAATATCCATATATAAAATCCTACCAGAAAATATTGATGATGCTAAACTCATTTTTTTTAATTTTTTTTTTTTCGTGGAGCATGAGCTGCATATACAATGGACTGGTAGACATTTTGCAATGGGTTTTTTGCCATGAGTTATAATCATTCAATTCCTTCTGATGCCGCAATTGAGTGAAAAACAAATTCCAAAAATTCTAACTATTATGTATATTTTGTGTATGCCCATTGATGAACCGATGATACAATTAATCTTTTTGGAAAGGAGCAGGAAAATATTTTGATATTCTCTATTCTGATGCATTATTTTGTAAGGAAATTGTAGAAAAAATTATTTCACTGAATTGAAAATTCCTAAGCCTAAAGAAATTTGAACAAATCACAATTTTCAGCGTAAAAATCTTGTTCTAAAATAGTCATAGAAACTTTATTGTAAATATTATCGTATTTAAAATTGGAAGAAATATGTAACAAAAAAAAGTTTTTCATGTAAAAATATTTTATGTTCGTAAAGATAGCATAACGATTTGATAGTATCAAGCATCTTTAACCTATTTGAAACAAACAAGTTTTTTGGTAAAAGTCTCATACAGTTTTCTTTACAGATTAAAATTTGTATTTACTATTTATTGATTATTGGAAAACCTCAATTATCCGCAAAGGGTTCATTTTGGGATTCAAGGAATATTTTCAACCAGTCAATCTATACTGAAATGATTATTCTTCCTTTATAATATTTCGTTAATCCTGCCGCTTACAGACATTTTGATTTGTTCCGATAACATTTACAATGTCTTCTACACAGTAAGTAGTAGCAGGGTTTCTGTTTTTTTATGTATTCTTCGCTATAGGAGTGGTTGGTATTTGCTTGTCACTCATCTCTGTCAGATGATTTGGATGTTTTGCACTCTAATTATTTTCTCAATTTCGCTTGTGATTTGTTTACCTTTTGTGGAACTACCAGTCTCCTTTCTCTTATAGATACACTGGAAAAGGCCGAATTTGAATTTTTAAGTAAAGTGAATTATTTAAGCAGAAAGGTGCATCTGGATAATGTTCTGAAGTTGGTACACAATCTGATACTTTGATATTATGATTAAGTATTATATATGGCCAATGCCAGGTAAAGCAAGAATAAGGTGAATGAATTAGGTTTCACCTGGGTTTATCAAGAAATTGTCAAGTTTGTAAAAAAAAGTTTCATAAGTCTTTTATAATATGAATTATGGTAGTTTTATTAACTGTATGCTTAAATTTTTGCTTTTATAAAATTCCAAAAATTTTTGATATATTTTCAAGACTTCTTGTGTAGTCTTCAATTTTAATTGTATTCTAGTCATTTATTCAGGAAAATGATTCTTTACAAAATAAATTAAGCCCATTTTAACCACTCAATTATCCACAAAGAGTTCATTTTTGGGATTCAAGAAATATTTTTCAACGAGTCAATCTATACTGAAACGATTAATTCTTTCTTCATAATATTTTGTTAATCCTGCCGCTTACAGGCATTTTGATTAGTTCCGATAACATTTACAATGTCTTCTACACGGTAAGTAGTAGCAGGTTTTTTGTTTTATGTATTCTTCGCTCTAGGAGTGGTTGGTATTCGCTTGTCACTCATCTTTGTCAGATGATTTGGATGTCTCGCAGTCTCCTTTTTCTTACAGATACACCGGAAAGGCCGAATTTGAATTTTTAAGTGAAGTAAATTATTTAAGCATAGATTTTGGTGGAATATTGGAATACTGGTGCTTTTTTTGGATTTGTCAGCTTTTCTTATATTTTAAAACAGTTAATTTTGTTGGTATTATTCTCTCACCACCCAAGTATGGAATATGAATAGATTCACCCAAAAATAAGCATTTGCGATCAATTTTTAGATATTAAAATGAAAAACATTTTTGAATGATTGTAAGTGTTTTTTTATGGCGACCTTCTTATAAAACCATTTTTTAATTTTTGTTGCATGTTTTACAGAAATTCCTGCAGAGAGTAATTTAGGATAATAATTCAAATTATTTGTGTTTTACCCATTCATGATTTATACATAATATTTTTTAGAATAATGAAATACTTAAGCGGCAACAACAACCAGTTCACAACAAAAGGTAGAAACATCACAATTATACGCATGTTAAAAAGGGAAGTCCATCTGAATATTTTATTTTTTACCCATTCATGACCAAATACGGTGGTTCCTTGGTCCCAATTTGTCCATTACTGTGTCTGTGTATTTTCAAAAATTCTGGAAAATTATATTTTGCTCGCTCAACTTTTCTTTATCTAATTACCAGAGGTTATTCAATTCCTGAGTCGCGGTCATTTTCTAAACTTGCTAAATATGCAAATTAGTTGGTGGGCCGAAAATTTCTGTCGGGACAGATTTTCCGAAATGCGAATATTTACTCTTTAATGTACACGCCGTGAAACCATTGACTAAGTAATCTTATTGAAAATAGGTAGAAATGAAATAAAAGGAAGATTTTCCTAATTTTTGAAAGCGAATCATTAAAACAAAAAATCGATGGTGCAAACAATTTTGTAGAATGTTGAAGTTTGTTTGATTTTTTTTGCCAAATTGTCAAAAAAATTTCCTCTCAGAAATTTTAAAAACAATAACAATAAAGATCGAAGTTTATTTTTTGCAAACTTTCATCTTTGGAAAATAATGTTCGCCAATATATGTGTTCATAAAACATTATTGTGAATTTTTTTCGCTTTTTATTCGTGATTTCGGAAATAGAGTTGCAAGATATATTTTTTCATGTAAAAATATTTCCGGAGAAAAACGTAGCATAACGAAACTTCGACTTTAACGTTGTAGCATTCTGAAGTTCAATCAGTTCCATCAAACGAGCCATTTTTTGGTAAAATCAACATCAAAGACAGTTTTCTTTTCAGATTAGAATTCGTATTTCCTTTTATTGATTATCGGAAAAGCTCAATTATCCACAAAGGGTTCATTTTGAGATTCAAGAAATAATTTTTCAACCAGTCAAATCTATACTGAAATGATTATTCTTCCTTATAATAATTTTGCACAATTCTGTTCGCTTACAGGCATTTGGATTTGTTTCCGATATAGAAATGGCTTCTACACAGTATAGTTTGGCAGGTTTTTTGTTTTAGTAGTTCATCTCAATAGGAGTGGTTGGTATTCGCTTGTCACTCATCTTTGTCGCCCTAAATTTCTATATGTCTTACACTCTAATTATTTTCTCAATTTTTTTGAGATCCCAAAATAATTATTCTAACAACTAACCTTTCCTTATTTTCTGCAGATACATTGGAAAAGAAATATTATGACCGAAACGAGTATTGAATGTTTCTATTTTTTTGTGCCTTAATTTTAGACAAAACGTCCATTTCAGGGCCTGATTTTTTGGAAATAAGCTTTATAACTGTGTGTTTGCATCAATGCACAAGAAAAATATTTTAAGTGGATTTCTCTTAAAGGGCCATTTCTGAATATACTATGTAGTTTTTTATGGATACGATCAGCTTTTAAAATTGAAATTTCAAGACACCTGCAAATTCTGATTAGAATATGAAATTTAATTCTCACCACCCAATTGTATGGGTTTATGAAAACATTACCCAAAGATGAGCATTTGCGATCAATTTTAGAAATTAAAATGAAAACATTTTTGAATGATTTTTATGTATTGCTCTTTATGATTTTAGACCTGCATATTTAAAACCATTTTTTTTTAATATTTTTGTTGCATGTTTTTCAGAATTCCTGCAGAGAGTAAATTTAGGTTAATATTTTTTATTTGTGTTTTACCCATTCATGATTTGCTTACATAATAATTTTAAGAACTTGAGAAATTATATGAAGCGGCAACAACAATCATGGTTACAACAAAATGGATTAATATCATAAATTTATTATTCTTTTAGATCATTTTCCGGTTTTGAGTCGAGTCAGCATGGTATTTGAAGATATAAAAAGCTAAATTATAAAAAAAGGGTTGGGGGTTGAGACATCTTGTACTACATAATTTATCACGTCAATTGGAGGTAAGAATTTTTCTATTTTCCTAAAATACCATGTTGACAAAATTTTAAGAATCGTTGGAAAATTAGACCAATATTGGTAAATAATACTGGTGGATTTTGGTGATTTGTTCCGATGGTGCTTTTTGGATTTTTCAGCATTTCACAGTAAGTAACAAAGCAGGTTTTTGTTGGCATAAATTTATTGCTATAGTGAGTGGTCGAAATTCGCTTTTCAAAAATCTTTTATCTGCGATGATTTTTTAGATATTGCACATTAATAATTTTTTTTGAATTTTGATTGTAATTTGTTTATCTCTCTGTGGAACTAACTTCCTGTCTCTTACAGATACACTTTAAAGGCCGAATTTTTATTTTTTGTTGAATATTTTATAGAATTCCCGCAGAAAGAAGTATCTTTATGATAATATTTCAACAATTTGTGCTTTGATCATTCATGATGTATTTATACATAATACTTTTAGAATAATGAAATACTGAAGCGGCAAGAACAATCGTTCACAACAATAGGTAGAGACTTGGGTTTATATGCATGTTAAAGTTTGGGGAGTCTATCTGCATATTTGTATCTTTACCCATTATGAAATACGGTGGTCTTTATCCCAATTTGTCCTTTACTGTGTCTTTTATGAAATTCCAAAATTTTAGATATTTTCTAGATTTCTTGTGTAGTCTTCAACTTTTAATTTATTTTAAACGATCATTATTCAGGAAAATGATCTTTACAAAAATGAAAAACAACAATTGGAACTAAACTAATATCAATATATTAAATCCTACCAGAAAATATTGATGATGCTAAACTCATTTTTTTTTAATTTTTTTTTTGTTCGTGGAGCATGAGCTGCATATACAATGGACTGGTAGAGATTTTTGCAATGGGTTTTTTTGTCATGAGTTATAATCATTCAATTCCTTTTTCATGGCGCAATTGAGTGAAAAAAAAATTCCAAAATTCTAAATATTATATCTATATTTTGTAAATGCCCATTGATGAACCGAAATTTACAAGTAATCTTTTTTGGAAAGGAGCAGGAAACTATTTCGAGATTCTCTATTCTGATGCATTATTTTGTAAGGAAATTGTAGAAAAATTAGTTTACACTGAATTGAAAATTCCAAAACCTAAAGAAATTTCTTTAAATTTAACAATCAACTAAGCACAATAATTTTCAGCGTTAAAATCTTGTTCTAAAATAGTCTCAGAATTAATAATTGGAATAAATAAGCAAACAAATAACAATTTTTCATGAAAACGTGAAAATGAAAACATTTTTGAATGATTCTATGTATTGCTCTTTATGATTTTAGGACCTGCATATTTAAACCCTTTTTTTTAATGTTTTGTTGCATGTTTTGGAGAATTCCTGCAGAGAGTAAATTTAGGTTAATATTTTAATTAATTTTGTGTTTTTACCCATATCAGTGGTTTATACATTAATAATTTAAGAAAAATAAATGAAATACTGAAGCGGCAACAACAATCAGTTCACAACAAAAGGGAGAAACATCAAAATTATATGCATGTTTAGAAAGGGAAATCTATCTGCATATTATTTGAATATTTGAAAAGCTCAATTATCCACAAAGGGTTCATTTTGAGATTCAAGAAATATTTTCAATCAGTCAATCTATACTGAAATGATTATTCTTCCTTTATAATATTTTGTTAATCCTACCGCATACAGGCATTTTGATTTGTTCCGATAACATTTACAATGTCTTCCACACAGTAAGTAGTAGCAGGTTTTTTGTTCCATATATTTATTGCTATAGGAGTGGTCGAAATTCGCTTTTCTCTCATCTTTATCAGGGATGATTTAGATGTCTTGCACTCTAATAATTTTTTTTTCAATTTTGCTTGTAATTTGTTTATCTTCTTTGGAACTAACAGTCTCCCTTTCTCTTACAGATACACTGGAAAAGGCCGAATTAAAATTTTTAAGTGAAGTGAATTATTTAAGCAGAAAGATGCATCTGAATAATGTTCTGAAGTTGGTACAAATCTGATGCTTTGATATTATGAGTAAATTATTATATATGGTAAATGCCAGGTAAAAGCAAGAATATGGTGAATGAAATAGGTTTGACTTGGTTTATCAAGAAATTGTCAAGTTTGTAAAAAAAAATATTTTGTGTGTCTTTTTTATATTATGAATTATGGTATTTTTTATTAACAGTATGCTAAAATTTTTTGCTTTTATGAAATTCCAAAAAATTTTTCATATATTTTCTAGATTTCTTGTGTAGATCTTCAATTTTAAATTGTAATTTTAGTCATTTATTCAGTAAAAATGATTCTTTACAAAATAAATATAGCAGCCCATTTAACCACTCAATTATCCAACAAAGGGTTCATTTTGGGATTCAAGAAATATTTTCAACGAGTCAATCTATAGATGAAATGATTATTCTTCTTTTCCTATTATAATATATTTGTTAATCCTGCGCGTCTTTGCAGGGCATTTTGATTTGTTCGGATAACATTTACAAATATCTTTCTACAGACAGTAAAGTAGTAGTATGGCAGGTTTTCGTCGTTTTATGTATTATTCGCTATAAGGAGTGGTTGGTATTTAAACTTTGTCACTCATCTTTGATCAGATGATTTAGATGTCTCCGCAGTCTCCTTTTTCTTACAGATACACGGGAAGAAAGGCCGAATTTGAAATTTTAAGTGAATTAAATTATTTAAACATAGATTTTGGTGGAATATTGGAATATTGAATACTGGTGCAATTTCTTGGATTTTGTCAGCTTTTCTTTATATTTACAACAGTTAATTTTGTTGCTATTATTCTCACCACCCAAGTATGGAATATGAATAAGATTCACAGCGTCCACCAAAAACGTAAGCATTCAATTGTAGATCATTAACTTAGATATTTTAAAAATGAAACATTTTTTAATGACCTTTTTAATTAAACCCATTTTTTAATTTTTTGTTGCATGTTTTTGGAGAATTCCTGCAGAGAGTAAATTTAGGATATATTATTTAATTATATTTGTGTTTTACCCATTCAGATTTTATACCATAATATTCTTTTAGGAGAGCAATGAATATACTTACAGTGGCAACAACAACCAGATCTTCACAAACAAAAAGGTAGTAACGTAATTCCGCAGATTATACGCAAGTTTGAAAAGGAAGTAATGTCCTTCTAATATTTTATTTGTAAATTACACGCCGATTCATGACCAATACGGTGGTCATCCTATAAGTCCTAATTTGTCCTATTAGCTTGTGTCTGTAGTATTTTCAAAATTCCTGGAAAAATTTTAGCTTTGGCTCCACAGCTCAAACTTTTTGCTTTAGTCTAAACCAAGATAAGGTCGACAAACTTTTTGAGCCTCGCCCCCTATGGGCCATTTTGATTAAAATAAGACAATATACATGGGTCCGTGCCGTCACTGTCGGGAC